>CP045906.1:13693403-13708527 GCA_013387185.1 Caligus rogercresseyi | reverse complement strand
ATATTTACAATATATTTTAAAATTAAACCTTAAACTAAAGTCAAAACAGATAGAGTTAACATATAACATTACAATCAATCAAAAGCAGTCACAATAATAAAACTATATCATCACGTATTTAGAAAACACGCACATTTAAATACATCTTAGAGAACACAAAAAGTGATATATATATATAAAAAGTATAAATAAGTAAAATAAATCTTAAATTAAAAATCGATGAAGTCTATTTTTTGGTTTCTTGGGAAACCTTGCTGAAATTTTAATAGGCGTCTCAGAAATCGTAATCTCACTTTTGAGCCGTTTGGGATAGTAGCGTCGTTCGTGTCGTCCTCGAGATTCGGGATTCTAACAGTGAGAGCCGAGTATCGGGCCGGAGATGACATTAGAAAAGATCTTAAGGCGCTTTGATCCAGTGGTTGAGCCGTTGACAGTTCTTTTGCAAACGGATGCTAGATAGATCAAACTCGATATTTTCGACTTAGAGTTGCCATTGTAAGATTAGAAGTTGTCCGAATAAAAGAGTGAGTTATTTTTCTGGAGAATATAGTCTTATCATGGTAAGAGATGGATAGTTAAAAAAGGCATATACTGTGTTGTATAATTTCCCAATCCCTTTGCAAGAATTAAAGAATATAATCCTGAGATATTTGGAACTCAGTAAGCGTTTGCCATAATTGATTTTTTATCATTATCCTTATTATTCATGTTTTAGGAAGTTGAAGATGATTTTAAAAACTTTACCACATTTTATTTGTTTCTTTTTCGGGATACTCTTCCTAGGACATCCTTAATGCCAGGACATGGGAACTATATGGTGAACAGTTTGCTATTTTAAGCTTAAAGGGAATTGACCACAAACAAAACTAGATTTTTTTTAAGTTATGAAAGGATATGATGTGCGAGTTGAATGCTTCAAGCTCTTGTGAAAATAATTTCTATTGATGATTTTCAAATATGATGTCAATTGTTGAAGAAACATAAATGATGGTTGTTTTCCAGAGAATTATCTGGGAACCAGCTAGGGAAGTAAAAAATCGTTCCATTCTCTGATTAATAAAGTCTGTACCAATCATGAACCAAGTGTAGGCAGAGTGCATCGTAAAATAAGCTCGCATTCCTTTTCAGGATTCGTTGAAAGGTCTATACATATTTTCCTATAAATCTTAGGAAATATTTTTGAAAGGTTCATTCAGTCCACCACTCAGAATTTTTTAGGCCTCTTGAAGACTGTATGTAGCTATTATAGAAAAGTTTAGACAGTCATGTATTTTCCTCCTGCATTACCTTTTCTGCTAGCCACAAATGGCTGTAGCTTTATATAAAGTCACAGGAACCAATTTAAAAGTGTACAAATCAATCCTTTGCTCTACATTTAAATTCTTCATCTCAATAGATTGACGTTTAGCAAATTCTGCAAAGAAACCCAATAGCTAGGAGATGGTCAATGTTTGTCCCATGTGATTTCAAGAATTTCCACACTATCCTTAATTTGAAGCGAAATGATCTGAAGTCCACGGGAGGGATTCCAATTTCCGATGGGGGAGAATATAGGTTTTTGGATGTTAATTTTAGTTTTCATCTTAATTCATATTTTAATGATTTAATATGATTTCTAGGCGCTTAATTATTGAAGTTCTGAGCTTGCCTCAATATACAAAGTAATGTCATCTGCATAAATCTATGTAATATATATTTATACTGGGGGGGAGTGTTGTCAACGAGGATGTGCCATCAAAAGGGGTTCCTGGAGAGCGAGCGCCTGACTCTGATGTAACTCCTTCCCTGGAAACAAATGAAATTGAAAATAAAAACTCAGGGAAAACTAAACCTCCTCGAAGTAAAAAACAGTCGACAATGGGTCAATTCTTCGAGGAGGTAGCCAAAATGGTTGATCCCCCAACAAAGAAACCAAAATGATTAGTTGTTCGTATATTAATACACAACATTCAAAAGCAGCCAACTCTGAACTCAAACTACGAGCATCTCAGATAGCTCTAGTAACTGAGCCGTACCTCTTCAAAGGTACAACCAAATGTCTTAACCTCAATGGCTACACTGTGCACAGTAAACCTGATACACACCCAAGGGCATGCATAAGAACATCCAATAATTTGAATGCATGGTTCGTCCCTGAATTTTCTAACAAAGATATCTGTACTATTTGTCTGAAAGTTGAGGATGCAATGACATATGTCTGCGTGGCGTACCTTGACCAATTACTGTCTATTGAGGAGGAAACATTAATAAATCTAATTAAACATTGTGAATGCAAACAGCAGCCACTTCTCCTTGCCATGGACTCAAACGCTCATAATCATCTATGGGGTAGTAAATATACAGACACCAGGGGAGAAATTCTTGAGAAAGTTATAGATGAAAATAACCTTGTTGTTATAAATGAGGGAAATGAGCCCACATTTGTTACTCAACGAGCTAGCTCAACCATAGATATTACGTTAATTAATCACTATGCCTTCAAAAAATTTGAGATCACAGGATGGCATGTAGATTTTCGGCCTTCAATGTCAGACCATCGGTACTTGGTATTTAATTTTGGGAAATACAAACCTATTAGTGATCGATCAAGAAACCTCAGAAGGGCTCGATGGAATACCTTTAGGTTACATTCTGAAGCGCACTCCTTACCCGCTATACTTCCTAATGCATGTACAATTGATCAATGTACAGAGTCATTATACAATATAATAGGGAAAGCCCTTGACATTGCTTCTCCTGTACAAAAAACAGTGAAGGCAAAATCGGTACCATGGTGGACAAAGCATCTAGCCACCCTAAGGCACAAGCTTAATAAACTTGAGCCAAAACGTAATTTCAGCTCACACAGAGAAGAATATCTCATCACAAGAAATACTTATCGAGCAGCCCTGAGGAAGGAACAAAAAGAATCATGGAAAAAATTCTGCACTAAAGTGGAAAGTCCCAAAGATATCACCAAACTCATCCGAAGTCAAAATTCTACCTCAAACTCTATTGGTCTCCTCAAAACTGATCAGGGCTATACGCAATCACCCAAACAATCCCTACAGCTATTAATGGAAACTCACTTCCCTGACTCTACAATAGATGGTGTCTTTGAAGTACCATCACAAGTAACAAACTTCGATACTGACTTTATTGACACCAGCAGAGTTAGAGAATCTTTAAACTCATTTGACCCTTACAAAAGCTCAGGACCAGATGGCTTAAAACCTGTAGTATTACAGCAACTTGGAGATAATATGATTAAATATGTCTCAAAACTATATCAAGTTATAATATGTACTGGCTACACTCCAAAACTCTGGCGTAAAATGAAAGTAGTATTTATACCAAAACCTGGTAAAGATGATTACAGCACTGCCAAATCTTTCAGACCAATCACCCTTTCAAATTTTTTCCTCAAAGGGCTGGAACGAATCGTACAGTGGAAAATTGAAGAAACAATTCCATCACTAAACTCTCAACATGCCTACACAAAGGGCCTTTCTACTGAGACTGCTTTATCACAGGTAACTGACACAGTAGAAAAATCAATATTTCAACAACAATGTACACTTGCTGTTAGTTTTGATTGCACAGGTGCATTTGATTATCTGCGATTTCAATCAGCAGATTTGGGAATGGACAAACTGGGAATCCCGGAAAACATAAAATCCTGGTATAAAGGTCTTCTCTGTACTCGAACTGTTGCAGCTGAGTTGAAAGGTGAAAAAATTTGCATCACTCCAAGGCGCGGAAGTCCTCAGGGAGGAGTTCTTTCACCATTGATATGGAATATCGTCATGGATTCACTGCTGACAAAATTCCAGAAAGGACCAGTAAGGGCAGTGGGTTATGCTGATGATATTATTCTATTAATAAGTGGAAAACATCCCCCCACTCTAGTCAACAAAATGCAAGAAACTATTAACAAGGTCCTTGAATGGGGTAGAATGAATGGTCTGACCTTTAACCCAGCAAAATCTAGCGCCATTGTTTTCTCAAAAGCCTACAAATTGAGATCTAGACACTTTCCACATTTGGAAATGAACGACAAAAAGATAAATTATTCAACACAAATTAGGTACTTAGGTGTGGTTTTCGATCAAAGTTTCAACTGGATGGAACACCTTAAAGACAAGGCTGCCAAGGTAGCTCGTCTATGGAACATGACAAAGGCAGTGATAGGCCAAAAATGGGGACTAACACCAGAAAAAATTCTCTGGCTATATGAAGCAATGGCCAGACCAATTATTTCCTATGGGTGCCTCATATGGGGACATTCAATTGCTAAAAAGAAATGTGCAATTAAAATATTAAATACCATTCAGAGAAAAGTACTTTTAGCAATGACCCAAACGCTTCGATCAACCCCAACAGCAGGTATGGAAGCTGTCTTGGGCATAATTCCTCTCGACTTGTTCCTCCAAGCCCAGGCTACAAAATCAAGGTGGAGAACTAAACACTTCCTCCAAGACACTTGGGATGGAATTGGTGACCTTCCCAAACGTCGTGGCCACCGTTTCTCGAGTGATAAACTACTTACTCAACTACAGTTAAATCAATCCAGTGATTACATCAAAGGTAGTCGCACATGGATAAATAACCAAGAAGTCAACAAACCTGACATTGTTATATACACAGATGGATCCAAAGATGAAAATGGCAATACTGGTGCTGGCTGGGCTATTACCCGAGGTGATACATCACTCCATCACTCCTTTGTATCATTAAATAAAGAAGCTACAGTTTTCCAAGCGGAAGTCTTTGCTATTGCACAATCAATAGAAACGCTCACTCGAATGGAAAAACCATCAGCAAACGTTGTAATACGATCGGATTCTCAATCAGCTATTGCAGCTATCCTAAACCCATTCACCAAGAGTGACGTAGTCAAAAGATGCCAAAAAATTATGCATGAAGTGAAAAAAGAAAAAAAGATACACTTAGATTGGTGCAAAGGCCATTCTGATGTCACAGGAAACGAATTTGCAGATTGTCTAGCAAAGAGTGGCACAGAAAGTCAAAACAGGAAAATTGTAGGAACATCACCAAGCTACATCAAGAAAAAAGTAAATGACTTCTTTTATGCTGCCTGGTGTAACAGATACAAAAAAGACCAAAGTATGAAACATACTCATCTAATGTTAGAAAAGCCTCAACAAAAGATTGTCAAATATGAACGAGAAAACCTTAAACTTATAGTTCAAGCTTACACCGGCCATGGACCTTTCCTCGCTCACTTAAGCAAATGGAAAAAGTCAACTGATGGAATGTGTAACGTCTGCATGGAAGAGACTCAGAGTGCAGATCATCTTATCAACAGATGTCCAGCACTATCGTATGAAAGGCATGATTCATCGCAAGAAGAAGATGAAGTACTTCGTATTTTAAAATTAATGAAATGTAAAAAAATGAAAAAACTTATTGAAGAAAACTATACTATAAACTAGAACTTACATTTACTGTTGTAGCGCATATACCCCTTTGTGTGGTCGCGCTCTTTATTTTATGCATGTATTGTACTATTATATTATGTCTTTGTAATGTTATATGTATATATGTATGTATACGGTATACAGTAATAAACCTTTAAACTAAAAAAAATAAATATATATTATACTATATCTGTAATATATATATATATATATTATTAATATCTGTAATATGTTTACAGGATCCGAAGTCAATCCCACATGCCCTGCGGCTATAATATTGAGCTCTATGTACAAACCAAATATTTTTTGCTTATTGGGCTTAATGGATTCCAGTACATGTTTTATAATTATAGCATTAAAATTAGTACATTTAATTTTTTAATAAATTTCTTTGTAAGCACTATGCAATTTATTCGCCGTGGGCATCATCAAATGATACTGACAATTGCCAATATCAGTCTTTAAAAAAATTTACTTGTCATGGCCAGGAAAAAAAATTATAAGCCATCGTTTATATGATCAAATGTATTTATAAAAAATATTTTTGGTAACTACAAACATCAAATAAAATAAGGAACCAATCCATTTGTAAAATCAATGACATAAAAACTTGGTAACTCCATCCATATAAAGAAAAAATGCATTAAAGGATCTTTCTCTCTCTATATATAGGTATATGAGATAAAATAAAATCAATAATGATAAATACGTAATAGATTTCCTTAAAAGAGTAACAAAAATATGGAGACGAGAAAGCAATGTGAAATGCTTCATTTCTCTTCAAGATATATACGAAATTGACATCTCCTACGTGACATATTTATTTTATTCATGGACTTTCCAATTTCAAAATTAAGGAGGCAATGAAATGAAAACATATTTCTCAGTTGAAAAGTAAATCCGAAGGTTATGGGGTACGTGGCAAAACTGTTACTACATTATTCTATCAGCTGATTCGTCAGTTACCCGGGCATTTAGTTAGTTTTTTTACTGTTTGTAGCAATAGCATTTTATAAAAAGTTTAGAATAGTCGTTATCCTCATTGAGATATGGGTGGTCTGCTATTCAGATTGTGCTTAGTGATCACATGAAATTAAATAATGATGAAATCTTTCGACCTCCAGTCAATGGCAGTTAGAAAAACGGTTCGATAGACTAATTTTAAAGCTATAATGCTTATTTATATCCTATCGGATGCAATTCTATCGAACCATATAGGCAAAAAAACAAAACCGGTCGAAGTCTCAAAATCAACTGAAAATTACAATAGACCCGTTGGACGAGGGCCCCCAGTGCTCAATGAGAGCCATGACGAGGGACCTTGATAAGGGCAGCAAGACTCGGCTCCGACCCACAAAGTTAAGTGAATTCATGAATGGCAAAAAAGCAATACTTTTGCAATCAAACTCCTCTTCTCTTGACCTCCCTCATCACAAATTTTGACCTTTGGGCATGACCACCGCTCCTCCCCTGACACCAAGCAGTCTCTCATCACTTGTATTAAGGAACATTAATCAGAAATGCCTGTTTCTCAATTTTGTAGCTGCGTAGAGCGGGGGTTGACTGCAGACGGGGGCTACATTGAATATATAGCTGCTCTATATTTATTCAAATACAGATATCTCTTTTAATTTAAGAATTAAATATAAATAATAAATTGATTTTTAAGCAGTATATTTTATCAACGCACCCTGTATATATTGAATTGTTGTTGGGGAAATCCCTTGGAAATCAAATAATTTCGTCTATTTATGGTATATTTAATAAATTATTGAAATAAAGGATTATTTCAAACTTAATGCATTTTTATAAAATATATATTAAATTGTATAATAATACTTTAATCATTTAATGAATTAATCTTAACTTTAATATTGAAGGAAGCAAAAAAATATAGAATTTTATCCGTTATTTTAGATTTATATATATCCTTACGAAGTTTTTGATGAGGAAGACGGTGATCCTAATGAGGTTTACATGCAAACCAAAGGAGTTTTTATAAAGGTATATCTTTGAGAACCACAGTACATTGAAAAACCATGATATATTACATTAAGATAGTTAAAAATGCTTCAATACCCTCAATTAGCGCATGTTTTACTTGAAAGATTATCCCCTGATATCGGACAACGCCTGTCCTAACTCTGCCACTAACAGGAAGGAAAATTCGGTCCTGAAAAGTTACAAGACCTAGTTAGAGCTTTTAATATTACTTTGTGTTCTCATCTTACCTGACATAACAATTTTGACAAAGCCATTAATGCCAAGCAGTAGGCGACGAAGAAGGAGAGTGAAGACGACCTTGTTCGATCAACTCAAGAAACTTGAGCAGCACTGCCACGTCATTGCAGCCTAAAAGGATTATATTTTCGTATTTAGAAGTGTTTTGACTAACTTTAAGTAATCTTAATATCTCTTCAATCAATATTAGATTTTTTTAGCGAAAAAATAATGTAAATACACTGACAAAACCATTAGTTTCATTAAGTGGTTAAAAATATAAATATTTATAGTAATACTTTGTTATTTTCATAGCACAAAGTATTGTAATTGAAAATTATAAGATACATTTTGGGGCGTTTGCACAATTTCAAAGGGCTATATAGATTATTTTTAATTAGCCATCTTTTAAGAAAAAGCAAATAAAATTAAAGCATTCATTTCTAAAATTAATTAGCAAGCAACTATTCATATTGCGTTGCACAATATTATACTATTATTACATTCTTTTTATACTTTCATTATTCAACTTCGTCAAAAAGAATCTCTCTCATAAAAATTATCTAAGTTTACCTTTTTGATAATGCATATACCTGCATATACTTTTCTGTTGGTATAAACGGATACAAGAGAACTACTATTCGTTTGTATCACAAAAGTGTTTTTTTTTCGTAACCAAAATCATCATAGTTTAATGCATTTAATGAATATTTCTGTAATTTCTGAGTCCCGGAGTTATTTATTATAAAGTTCATGTTCATGCTATTTTTTCATACGTTTTTAGTATTATCTTCTCAAATCTTTTTCATTATATGGATGGCTCATTTTGAACATTGACTGACGAAAATAAGTTTATTTTCGGATTGATTCTGAAATATCATTTTTGCTTTTGAAAAAAGATAAAAAACCATATATATGGCATTCATGAGCTACTTGGTTTTTGAGGAGATTGTTAAGCTTACTCATAGGAGGAAAGATTAAGACACAAAAAATATGATCACGGACAATATTGTTCTTCCAAACTCAAAGAGTACAAATATATATTGGTCAACAAGCATGCAGCACTAAAATAAAGGGGTTCCATTGGCATGTGGTTCCGACTACTTATGTCAATGTCATTGTTATATATGCCTATAAAACTAATAAACCTTTGATTAAATCCAAACAATAAATAGAGAATGATCAATTTGAGAAATTCATAACCTCCGCCGTCACGGGGTCCTTATGAGCCTTCCGAGTCGGATTTTTCACGACTGGGAGGCGTAGAGGGACGGGGGAGGTTCCCCTAGAACGGAATTCGAGAGGAGACGCTCCCGCACCCGATTTCACAGCACAGCGACATCTATTGGCAGAGTACTAACTTGAATATTTATTAGTATTTAGCTCATTTGCATCTTAATTCTGTACTCAGAGATGCCAAATTTAATCACTTGTTTCTTTTGGCAGTTTTCAACAACTCCAAAAAATCATCCGAATCCATTCAGTACTTTTTGAGTTATCCTGCTGAACCCACACAAACAAACCACCTAACAAACCAACAAACGCGTGAAAACATACTCCTTCGCGGAGTAATGAGAAATGATCATTTGATAGACTTCATATCATCTTTTGTGTGATTCCAAGGAAGCATAATCACATAACCAAAATTTTAGTCAACTCAAAACAAACACTTAATCAACTGTTCATTTTTTTTCATTAAGAAATATTATCCTTCAATTTATTAATTATATACAAATAATAATTTTCAAAGTGCCATTGAGAACTTTATTTGTGACATCACCAGTGGTTGGATCCAGAGAACACAATAATATCACGGAAAATGAGTTTGCCGAATACCTGGCTAAGGAAGGACAGTAAGATGACAGACAAAAGCGACTTATTGGAAAACATCTATGTCAATTTGGAGAATCTTTGGAACAACTTGGCATCTTTTGAAAGTCGAAACAATTCATATTTGCGCCTTATAGCGGAAGAAAAATGTACAAATGCAAAAGACCTCAAATATACATAATCTTCGCTATGGTCAGAGGCCTATATTAACTAAAAAAACATCTTTCTTTGGGAAATCACTGGATTCACATGCAGACTTTGTGAAGAAGATGAGGAAACGCCAATCCACTTTATTGAAGATTGTTACTACTGCACAATGCGGGAAATATTTGGAATTGGCGGCAATCACATCATAAGAAGAAAACTAACCTTGAGGACCAACTGATAAAATATATAACCTTTATGTAACTATAAGTTATTCAATAATGAAGCTAATTTCTCTTAAGAAGACCAGACCTCTACCGGCTGATAGTAAGTGAAGTTCTGATGTGGTGGGGGCGGATCTAAGAGTAAAATAAACAGTAATGTACCAAAATGGAAGATTATACACGACATTGAGGAAACAGAATTATTCATATTCTTACTTGACACACGTTAATAATGGGTGATCCCTCATGTTGGTTTAGTTTTTCAGAATCATCCACTGTTCCGATTTTTTTTTTTTTTTTTTTTGCGTGTTCTTTTTTATTTTTTTCCAGATCATCCACTGGTGATAGAGGTCTAGTCATTAGGCAAGTATTTCGTGTCATACAGAATGCTAGAGAGAAACAGTTAATTCAGCAGAATGGTAAGGAAGAAATGAGCGTATAAGTCAGGTATTTTGTTTCTATGCTTATTAAACCAAAAAAATCCCTACAATAATATATACAGTTAAGAGTACATTTTGATTTGTAGACATCTGATAGATTATTTAAGAAGTGTCATTTAAAAAAAATTATTTATCCAAAGTTAATTAAAAAATAACTTTAGATGTAATAGAAATACTTGTAAGGATTTATTAAATCTAGAGTCTTTGTTATGTGTCCCTAGATCTTATGATAGTAATATACTAATATATTATGTATTTGGAAAGATAAAAATTTGATTTATTGGAGGGAAAGCTGTCTCTTTTCTCGCATAAAGACTTTAATCTTGTACGAGGGAAATATTTCCACACAATTTCAGAGTTGTGACGATTGTTATTTATATCAAATATATACATACAAAAAACTAGTTTGAATAAAAGGAAGGGTCTTATTATTAACAGCCACATCAAAAACTACAATTTCTGTTCTGCTCTGTGTGAATAACTTTATAGACAAATGGTCGTCCATAAGTACTTAGGATCGTTTTGAACGCAACAATTTATATTAAGAAACATCTCTTTTACATTATACGGTTGGACATCGAACCCCATTATCAGGGCGTAGGAAGCTGGTAAATAACTTTCTGGGCATAAACGACCTTTAACACATATCGCAATATTGGCCTTTTTCTGCCGAATTTATCGCATATTTTGAACAACTTTTGAGGATTATATATATATATATCAGAAAACGACCGGGTACCCAGACCGCTCTGGGTCCCGGCTATTTTTTGTACGGCCGGGCGATCATTTCAAGGGGATTGGACACTTCATAGAATCTCACAATGACGACAGCTTGGCCATCGTCAAAGCAAGAAACTGTTCAAGGACCCAAAACTACTGGGCCAGCTGGCAATCATCAAGGGCAACTTTACTCAACTGGTACGCGTCATTTCAAGTCTGCAAGAGCGCCTTCCACTGACAGAGAGCATTGGAATCCTTGAGATGGTGCAAATGCAGCTGACCGTTCAGCCCTTTGCCAGCAAGTTGAACAGTGTCCTTGAGAAGAATCCGGACTTTTACTCCAGAATTCTGAAGAGAGAGACACTGGAGCTCAAAGATGATCCCAAATTGCCGTTCCTTTTCTCGTGCGCTACAATTACCTCTGTGGACTGCGAAAGTGTCTTCTGCAAACTAAAGTCTCTTTGTCTGACCAGCGAACCAGTCTAACGAGAGAGTTATGTAAAAGATATGCTCATTCTCAGTGAAACAATGATTACATGACATAATTTTATTATTTAGAATATACATAATTTTTTCAACCTTATAAAGGCTTTTTTTGCTTATTTAACCTTTTTTCGCATATTTAGTCATTTTCCCCGCGTATTACTGGGCATATAGGGCATTGTTTTTGTTCCTAATTCCAACAGCCCTGCTCATATACATATATATATACCAAATCCATGAAATAAGATAAAATCCCTCTAAGCTTTTATCTTCTTCGTATTTTTCTTTCATAAAAAACTAGTCTAATTCTATAAACTGCAATTTGCTTAAACTTTCATTCTTAATATTCTGGTAAATGCACAAAACACCCATTTCATTACTGCAGTAGTATGGACCACGAGTAGGCTGTGTCTTCATCGTCATTAGAAGAAGAGGCAAATCGTGACTTTTTTTAAATGCAGGACACTGTAAAAAATACTTAGTGAGAAATTAAATGATCTCGTACTAATTTCTTATCAAGGGTATATTTTTATTTAATGAAGTTAAAGATAAAGATATAAAACTCAAAATTTCTTTAATTTGCTATATGCAGCATATTTATCTTTCTTCAAAGTATGGACTATAAATATTTTTTGTTCTGTATAATTGGATATAGATATTTATTATAAGAAATGTTTTTATTTCTATATAATTGAATTTATATATATATATATATATCAGAAAAACGACCGGGTACCCGGCCCAGCTATGGTCCCGGCCGTTTTTTGAGTGGCCCGGCCCGGGTCCCGGTTTTTTAGACACCGGGCCGGGACTTAAATATTTTCTTACGTTTGTCATTCATAATTTTTTGTTAGAAAAGAATTTCCAAAACAGGAGGACGTTTTTTAGAAAGGAATTGTCAAAATACTTTTTAAAAACCGTCATCACTTTTCTTAGAATTTTTTATGGAGATTCTTTTCTAAAAAAACGTTGTCACCTTTTTTGGAAATTATTTTTCTAAAATGTCTAAGGAACGAAAATATATATTAAGTACCGGCCCAGTTTTGGCACGAACATGTTTGTAAAATGAAGTCCCGGCCGGTGTCTAAAAAAAACGGGACACCGGAAAAAGGTGTCCGTTCGTTTCCTCATATATATATATTTATATATATATACCTATATATATATACACATATATTGTCAATTACAATTAGTATTATAACCTTAAAGTTCAATATTTAATTGAAGAATAAAAGCCATACTTGAAATACTTTACAAAATCCTTTATATGGAGATCTTAATGAATTGATTGAGTACATATATTATTATAAATGTTCACGTTAGATGATTCAATTTAACGCACTATTAGTTGATGCAATAAAATTGGAATTAAGATCTATGAAGATCTCCAATATATACATTTGATCCTTCTATCGTTGTATTTAAGTGTGTCATCTTCATATGTCAGTGTTAATCAAAAAGAATATTGATTATCTTTTTATGTAGGATTATGGATTCGATTGTCGTTCATTTTCTTTCATTTATAATAAGTAGTACTTTATTAAAACATTTTTTGAAAAAACATTTTAAATTTAGTGAATACGGTCGATTTTATTTTTTATTTGAATGTAATTTTGTCGTCAAATACAGATGTATTTATGGATAAAAAAGTATCAGAAAATATATTTTTATTTTGAAATACTTTAAAATTAGTAATTGATGTATGCTTAAAATAAAACTATGACGATCAACTTTAAGTAATAAAATTATAACGTAAAATATTACATTAATATAAGGTCTAGTTCTTTTTTAGGTCCTCTAGTATTTTTTTGAGAATGTTGTAAAAATTAAATATACTTTTTCTAACAACAAATAAATTCAAATATAATTTATTACAAAATTAGGTGCCACAAAATTTGAAAAAAATGTAGTTTAAGGATGAAAAATAAAACAAGTGACTATAAAATTGGATTGATGACATTTAGGAAAGTAATTAAAATAGTTAAATATATACAACATAAGAGAAGAATAAATCCAGAGAAGGTCAGAAACTGTGTAGTCCATCAATAAACAAACTACCTAACCTTTGTACTTAGCATTACTTTTAGGAATGTATGTATACGGTGTCAAGGATCTTTATAACTCTTTTTTTCTAAGTAGGACTCTTATTTACCATGGTAGCATGAAGAATCTCCTGAACCAAGGATAATATAATAAGGTGAGTCAAAGAGGAGATCTTTGACCTATGCGCTTGTTCAAAAGGTGATTTTGTGACGTCACACGATGCTACAATAAAAAATAATAGTGCTAAATTAAGATATTATTTATTAACTTTATATCTCAATTGAAAATATAAACAAAATATAATATTGTTCTATGCTAGTGTATAGACCCATGTTGCATGTAAAAATTGTTATGTAAATGATTTATCATTAGTATTCATCATTTTAAGTAATTAGCAAATAAAAATTTCAAACATATACAATTATATTTGGAATCACGATGTTAATTTACTTGAACGAATTTATGAATCATAAAAATAATTATATATATATTACATTCAAAAGGGGGAAAATAGAATATGAATATAATTCCGGTAATTAGTCACTGGCCTATGTGTTTAAGTTTTCATGAGCATTTTTCAGTTTAGTAGCTTATTAAGAAAAGTGACTCGAATCCGTATTTTTAAAAAAACTAGAAATCAAGGGTACCAGCTGTGACGTCAGAACAAAATATTCAGCTGTCGCCCTGCAATTGCCTACGTCGATTCCCATTGCCTCACCTTATTTATATTCTCCTTGCTCCTGAACAGTCGATATGCTCGTCAATAGTAAGAAAAATCATAGGAGACAGATATAAGGATTGTTTGTAAATGTTTTTTAAATTAAATATTTGTTTTGTTGAACTCATTTTTGTGTATATTGTTTACCATTTGATATCTCTTATTAATTAATTAATGAAGCCTTGCTTTTATGCGAGAAAACACAGAAATACATTCATAATTAATTGCTAATCAAACCTGGAATGTACGTATGTTTTATGTACAACGATACTGCCAAAAGAAATAGCCCCATTAGAGGAACTTTATTTCATTTTTACAACCTTTAAAAATAGGAAGGAGCAGACTTCTCTAAGAGGTCGTTATAAATAAATAATTCAACTTTCAATATCACTTTGTATATGTGTATATACATACAACTTGTGTGTAAAGGCAATCTCGCTCTGATCTTCTTCTTTTACAATAAGTATGCTAGAATAAACTCCATGCAGTATATTTATATACATTCCTTGAAGGCACACTTTATTTTTTTGTCATTATTATATTTATAACATAAACGCAGGACTCTGATATCGATAAAAGGATTTTGCTCCCATCTATATAGAAACATTCATTTATTCCTTTGTTTGAATTTAAATTCAAATGATTTTTTCATTTTAATATTGACTAAGAAAAAATACTATCATTTTAAAAGTCAACAATAAAGGTGTTTAAAAAGGGTTCTAGAAGATATGAAGCAGGAAAATATGGCTAGGAAGAGATGACTCAATAAAAAATGGCCCAAATACATATGTAATATTTGAGTGGAATAGAACTAAGTATTGTAAAAATACTATTTCTTATTATATATTGAATAATCAATATCTATTGTTATATTTCCATTAT
>CP045906.1:13672221-13693303 GCA_013387185.1 Caligus rogercresseyi | reverse complement strand
CGTTGCGAGTATTATTGTCATTGACATTTTTATGAGACCTTTAGGCTTTTCAAGACTTCGAAGCAGCTGTATGTTAAGGTTTATCTAAGGGGTCCTCTAGTTCTTCAAATTATTAGCCAAGAGTTGCACTTATATCACAGTCCCATAATCCCTATGACTAACGTATTGACGGTGGGTATACTGTCACTAATCGGAAGGGGTGGGGAGTTTTTGCAATATATGAATGAATACGTAAATTGAAGTGATCAAATTCTGAAAGTGGTTGACTTTATATGTAGTTGCGAAGAATATCTTATTTTTTTAAATCAATTGTTTGTTGAATCTCTCATTTCAAAGGTCATATGTCAGTTGTTTTATTTAATTTCTCAGTTACCAAAACCTACCTGGTATCATTTAATTGCTCAGTTACCGAATCAAACACGGTAATTATAATATTTATCTTTATATTAGCAAAAAGAAACCATAGTTTTTTGAAACTCTTTAATTATCGTAACATAATTGATCAATCGCTCAACCTTTTGATTTATTAGACCTGACTCGAACTGTATAATTAAACAATGAAGTTAATGATATTTAACTTCCTTGGTAGAAAATCCTTCCTAGGTACAATCCCGGGCGAAACGCCGCAGACAAGAATACCAAGGAATACTAGAAACTAACTGGAAAGGAAAGGGAAAATTGTAGCTTCCAAGTTAAGGTCATGATACGTTGATTAACATAGCAATAAATTAAAAGTTTCATATGTATTTTTAGTTATATGAGTCATTTTCACTTCAATAATTCATAATTCAACGATAAACAAGTAGCTATTAAATTTCACAAAATGAATATCGAGTGTGATATATATTTTCATACTTTTTATTTATCAACAATAGTCTCCACAATAGTAAATATAATATTATTAACAAACGATAAATAGTTTAACAGTTACAAACAAGTAATTCAAGATTATATGATTTCATTGTGAAATAGACTGTAATTAAGAATTTTTTTTTTTCAAATTAATTTCATATCTGACGATCTTTGTTTCTCTGAAACTACACTGCCTCATTAAACTTCCAGTTTTGGAGGTGCCATGAGCTTAAAAATCGGAGGATCTCGAGGAGGTTACAGCGAGGCTGCGTTACGTTTGAGGGCGGCTCCAGTTCATGTATCCACGGAAAGATAACATTCCGCCAACGCGACCCCGATAGTATTTGACTCTTCCGCCCCTATTACAATATGAATAATTAATAAGACTTATAGGTGATATTAAATTTAACGTCATAGCGTAACTCTATCCTGTTTTATCACTACCTTAACATCGTTTAATTAAAAACAGATGATGGAATATGCTTTTTATTACTAAAACAAAGTTAATAACAGAATAAAAGCTACGTATAGCTACAATACTATTATATTTGGACAATAATACCCCAACATATTTAATGTGTAGTTAATATTTATTTACTTATTTAATAAGATTTAAAAAAAAGTATTTTTTATTTTTGATGAATAGTTGGAAACTCTTATTAAAAATAGTTAGAACTCTTACTTTGACTTGGATATCCATCTACCAATAGACTCGATGCTCGAGTTAAAATTTGGAAAATACCTAGAGTCTTCTTCGCTATTTAGAAATGCAGCGTATAACTCAACAGCTCAGGCAAATTGGGATAAGTTCCTCCTCGTAGCTTTTGTAACGAAACTCTTTCATATGAATAATGTCCATTATTCACCCTTGGAGCAAGACATCTTAATAGCAATTTCACGGTTGCAGTCCATGGAAGGGCAGCATAACAGTTTTGGATGGACTCTCTGGTTGGACCTCATAGACCAAATTCTGTCTGTTGAAGGAGTAGAGAAACTATTTTGGGGACTTCATTTTAGATGATGTAGAATTCTGTTCGGACGTGGGACGTTGCCGTAGCCGTTAGTGCAATAAAGGGACTTGGTGGAAATCACTTTGGAGCTTATGGAGAAGCTAGTAGTCCGGGTGAAAGTAGTGTCCCCACTGAAACACACATTGGCCTAATCAATAACGAATCGCTTGAGGGGATCCCGCGAATAAAGCTTCGAAAGACTCTATTGAGCTTCTGAGAGGCAGATACCTTCTCGTGAGTCACGTAGAGGAGTGTGATTTGGGGAGTGAGGAGACATAACTTTTCGTATATTTTCCGCTGCTGGCCATAGTCGTCCCCGATGAGATGATCTGCAGGGATTCTCTGACTGTCGAGCTTTGTAAATTTATCATATATGAGGGATGCCAGGAGGATAGGCTACAGTGACTCACCCTGGACCGCGGTTTTTTTTTTTTTGGCCATAAGGCGATACTTTATTAATTTCTATAAAGATTTATATAGACATGACGGAAAGAACATTCTACTAGACAGATAAAAAGGAATCAAATAACAAAAAAGCATATAAATATTAAAAGTAATCACAAACACTTTCCAATTGGATAAAACTTTTTGGTAAAACACGAAGATGTAAATTAATAATATGGAAACGCCAGAAATATCGTGGTCATTGAACTTCTTTTGGCATATAAAATTTGCTGGGTTTTGGTGATGATAGCGTTGATGACGGCCTCCATTTGACCAGTGTAAAAGGCTATAAAATGGTCCCTCGTTGGAGTATAAAAGTTGTATTGGAGCGAAGAATTTCTCCAGTATCTTCTTTTTAGGTAGTTAATGAAGGGTTCTAAGGTAGGTGTTTGGGAGACTGCGAAATTTTGAGGATGGTGTGTTAAACAATTTTAAACGAAATGGGACTTCGGGCTTGATTATTTGAACATGTTTCCCGAAAAAGTGAGTATATCTTTGAAAAGCTAGTTTGTAAATGAGAAGTTCTTTATTAGCTGTTTCAGCGGCAAAGTTCAAGCTCCTGGAATATGTATTTAAGTCATTGAAACACTCTCGTGTGGGCATTTCCCATCTAAGAGATATTTCAAAGTTCTTAATACTTGATTCCAGACTGTTACAAAGTTTTTGTATGCGCGAAGAGTATTGAGAAAGCTCATGGAACACCTTTTTCAAACCCGCATATGGATCACTACGGTAATTTAAGTCTATACATTTGACTAAGTGTATACTCCAGAATTCATCCATTGCCCAGAGTTTTTGTATCCAATAAAGATTCAATGATTTCCATAGGTCTTTGAAGGACAAAATGGAGAGGCCACCATAAGAAGAGGGATTGTGAAGTCTTTCGAATGATATATTCTTTTCTTGTTTAAATTGAAAACGCTTTTTCTGTATTTAAAATGTCTTGGCATAGGCTGTCATCGTATGGGGTCACTCGGAGGAGATGTGTAACCTTTGGAATTATATACACATTCCATGCCTGGATTTTATCCCACATGTTGAGGTTCATAGACGAAAAAAAATTAAGGCCTTTTTAATTCTTACTTTAATCTCATGAAGATTTTTCTCCGTACACTTATCTCCAACCCAGGAGCCCAGTAGGTAGATACATGCTTTTGATTTGAACATAGGCCATGCTTTCTCAATTATTTCTCCGTAATTACTCAGGATCTCCGTTTTCTCCTCGTTAACTGTGAGGCCTGCCTCAATCGAATACTTATTAATAATTTTCATTGTGCTTTGTATGGACCTAACAGTCTCTAGAGGACTACCTCCAAAATCAAAGTCATGTCGTCAGCATAACTGAGACATTTTTGATTTAGGTTTGGCGAAAAGCCATTGATCTTGCTGTCAGTGTTTAATTTTATTATTAGCGGATCCAAGCAAAGCACAAAGAGAAGTGCTGCGCTTGGGTCGCCTTGTCTAACGCCTCGTTTGTTCTCAAAGAAGTCCATTTGACTCCCATAGTGAATAAGAGTTTTAGATCTGGCTAAGATAGCACCAACCATTCGAATGATAAAATCGCCAAATCCTTTTTTAAAAGGGTATGAATGATAAATTTATGTGAAAGCGTATCAAAGGCTTTGGCAAAATCTATTGTCATCACAGAAACTTTATCCATGGACTCTAATAGGGTTTGTAGACCAAACGTAATGTTTTCCATACGCTTTTGTTTTATAAAACCATATTGACTAGGATTTAAAATTTTGGATAAAACGAGGCTCAAACGATTCGATAAAATTATTGAGAAAATTTTAAAAATACAATTCTGCATTGTGAGTGGGCGAAGATTCCTCAGATGCCTGGGGTCTTTGTTGCTTTTTGGTATTAAAACGATGCGCCCATTAGAAGCAAACTCTGGGAAATGTCCAACAGCCATAACTTTTTCGTAAAAATGCAGTAAAATTGGAATTAAAGATCACTGTATTTTTTATAAAATTCAAAGTTGAACCCTGATGGGCCTGGGGATCTGTTTAGCTTCGCCTCAGAAATAGCTTTCCTTATTTCGTCCTTTGATAGATGTTTTTCCAGTAAATTGTTGTCTCTTTCACAGACTGTGTTCTTCTCATCCTTTTGTGTTCTTAGGTTATGGCAAAAAGAAGCGTTTTTGATGGTGCACCTATAACACTTAATATTGTTCTTGCAGTCGAAACAGTTGTATAATTCGGAGTAGTAGTCTCGTATTTTCTTGCAAATGTATTCGGGTTTATTTGAAACTTCACCAGACTGTGTTACAAGTGAAATAACCTTTCGTATGCTTCTTCTTCTCTCTTCTTCGACGCACTTCAATCTTGAGTGGGAGAGATCTTGAATGGCCTCTAATTTAAGCTTTGTACGATAGCTTAAGTCGGCTTCACGATACAATTGATTGGCTTCAAAGTACTTTTCTGCTGAAGACTGAGCTGATTCTGTTATTTTTTCTAGATCACCTAGTTTTCTTCTTTTAGCTGCAGCACGAATAGAGCCTTTTCTGCGTAGGAGGCTCTTTATTTGGACAAACATTTTTTCAGTCAATTCAAAAACGTCCGCCCTTTGGTTTATTGATAATCTAAAATTAGTATCTTGAATAATACTTTCTATTTCCTCATTAGTAGATCTGTCTTGAGTAAGAGAAATGTTTAATTTCCAAAAGCCTTTGCTTCTGTATTCTTTTCTTGAGGGGTTTAGTTGCATTTTTAGAGCCTTGTGATCTGATAACCTAGTATCAATGACATCATAGGATTCTATGGCGTCGTTCTGAAAGCCTTTTGTTAAAAATAAGTCTATTCGGGATGACACTTCAATACATTTTTTGTCCTTAGAGAAGAAAGTATGACGAAAGTCTTTTTTCATATATGCGACATCTTGAAAGCCAAAGGAGGACATGATGGAAGTGAGTTTCTTTGTTGCACGAGGATGGTCATTTCTGGAGGCTTTTGGAAAGTCTCGTCCGGCTCGAAGCTTAATATTGAAATCGCCCCCCATAATTGTTGGTTTGTGAGAAATTAGCTGGAGTAATCTTCTCTCGAAAAAAACAGGATCATCTGTGTTAGGCCCATACACGCCAATCACCTCAAAGTGACCGTGTTCAATGGTACACTGGGCTTTTATGAGGTTACCATCGGATGATCTGAAAATTATTTCTGGCTTTAAGAAGGACTTTATGAGCAGCGTAACTCCTCTTTTAGGATAATCATTAGTTGTACAGAAGGAAGAGAATATTCTGTAGCACTTTGGTACCGTAAAATGATCCTGGAGGCAACAGCGAGTGTCACATAAAATGATCACATCCGGGAGAGATAAGAATTTTAAGAACCTAAACAGATCGTACTTGCGACTGAGACTCTGTAGAGAGTTAACGTTAAGAGAAAGTATTGATACACTCATGACAGTTTTTTGTGTTTATGTACACTACTTCTTGGAGATGACTCAGATCTAGTACTAGGAGAAACTAATTCTGAGGCCAATCTCTTGGGGTTGGAACCCGATCTGGTCCTTGAGGACATTAGAAGTGATTCGGAACTACCTTTGTTTATACGAGATTTTCGTATTTTTGAAGGTGTCTCAACGTTTTTGGTAGACTCTTTTTGTAAAGTAAGAACTTCTGCTTCTTCACCTAGACTTCTATTTTGTTCCAGATGTGTTGTTGAAGACATAGAAGTTTCAACTTCAACAGTGGTCACATTGTTAGATCTTTCAGGAGATAAACATACTATTTTGTTGGTGTCTCCATTAGTTGTATTGGCAGCTAAATCTTTCAAAGCAGAAGAATCATTCGGGAATGTCTGCATTTGTGATTCATTTTTAGAGGAATCGATCATATTAGTGGGAACTTCACTGAGAACTGTAACTGTGTCATTTTGAGAGATATCTGTTTGTTCATCAAGCTCGGATGATTTGTTTTTAGTTGTAGAAATTTCTTTGCCGTCAGGCATCAAATCCTTAAGGGGAGTTTTTTCCATTTTATTGTCTTCAATTTTGTATTAAGTATGGTTTTATATTCGATTATTTGAAGCCTTTTGCCAATGCAGTTTATTCGTGAGTGGCCAAATTGAAAACAACGCTGGCATTGCATTCTTACTCCGGGAAATTTTAGATTGACTAAACAATCGCCTACTGGCAATATCTGTGGTAAAACAGCAGGGTCACCTTCAACTTCAAAAGTGTAATTGGAAGTTCTCCATATTGTTTTATAGTTTTTAAATGTTTTTTCAGCTTCTTTATCCTCTGGATTAGGCTCTGGGTAAGAATCAACAATGTCTACAAATTTTGAAAGCCATTGCTTCAAATTGCCTTCGTCTACCCTCTTGAAAGTATTTACAGCTGTAATTTTAAACCTCTTTTTGGTTTCCACATCAAAGTTATCGATGTTTTTAATTTTCATATGAATTGATTTCATTTCTCCATTAGGGTCTTCCACGTCAATAGTGTATTGCTTTTTCATGAGATGCAGTCTGGATCGAATGTTCATAGGTTCTTTTGTATAAAAGGATGCATAGCCATAGCCGTATCGCGCTTGTGCTCCCGCAATTTCTTCTTCTGTAAAACCATAATGTAGGGCTGCCTTGTACACTGCCAAAGGCTTCATATTAATGTTATTGAAAACTCTACCATTATTAGACTCTGTCAAAGTGATGACAAACATTTCCCATTTGAACTTAGAGCTCAAATTAATTGTATCTAACGCCTGCTTGACGTTTTTTCTCTTCTAGAGAGAATCTTAGCGTACGAAATTTTCTTGTTGTTTCCATAAGAGAAGGATCAGGTGGTCGATCGGGTGGTTTTCTTTCATTTTTAGAGGAAAATTAAATACCTTTTGATGCAGAAGAGCTAAGCGTGCGGATCTTAGGAAAATAAAAAGGAAGGAGGACTCTCGATGAACGATTGAAAGTAGCTCAGGGGAGAAACAGGTCGAGCTCAGCGGGGTGAAATCCAACGTAGCTCTTGACGTAGCAGATGATATATCTAAGACTCACAATGCAGACGTAGAATCATGCAAAAAGTGCCTTAAAACACTTCAATATGAAAACGGATGCACAAGGGCACACTAAGAGCAGCACTTTTCCGAAAAAAGAAAATTCTTTAATAAAAAAAAAAATGTAGTCAGAGAGAAAAGAAACACGTCTTCTCCCTTTCAATACATAAACTCAACTCTCAATACATAAACTCAACTGGACCGCGGTTGTAACTGATAGCAGAGACTCCTTCCGCCCCCGTTGGCATAGGATAGAGGTGAAATTGTTCAAGAGGGCCGCATTAATGGTTGACAGATGATTGAGGCGAAATCTGTGAATATCAAAGTGACTTTTGAGCTTCCCAAAGAGATCGTTAGAAAAAGAGTAGTCCCTCTATGGCAAATTATTATATCCCTGTTTACAACAGGAGCAAAGAACTTGTATACCACTTTGAAATAAAGAATATAAAGAACTTAAAATAACACTACACAACCACGTTTTTGAAATAAATATTACAACTGAATTAATAATGAAGGCCTTAACGTGCACATAAAGGGAGTGCTCTTTTAGGACGACATCCTTCGAGCTAGCTTCTAGTATTCCTTGAAGAATACCCTTATGCAAAAGAGTTCAATGCAGGAGTGCTATCTGCAAGGCGCTATTTAAGAATTGGCTCTTTTTCCAGGGACTTCTTTATTCACTTTAAAAGTCCATAGTGATAAAGGAAGCTATACTCAAGTAAAAGAAAGAGAAAAGAGGAAGGAGAAGAAGAGAAAAAGGAGCTCATCATTCAAAATAATCATGTCCATGAAGGAAATAATTGAAGTGACGAGTGATATAGAATCCTCTGGCAGTTCCTCCAAATAAGAGGCTGCCTAAGATTTTATCCGCCCGCATGTACTACATGCCATCGACCAATGAGCAGAGGCTCAAGTCATGGCGGTGTCCATGACACTATGCTCTCTGGGCACTTGGATGAATTCTTATGGCAAGAATGTGAACGACGCCTTTGACATTTATTTAATTGTATTGCATAGTTTTATAGTTATGATTAAATTTATTATGTATAAATTTACTCAATAGAAGAAAATCTTAAAATTGTTGATTGCTATATGTATTTGAATTGAATGTAGGAAATTATACTTCTAAATAAATGAGGAAAATTAAGTTGCGACAGGATCGTCATAATAAACAACCCAGCTCTCGATAACTAAAGTTTTATATTGAACGTAGAAGAACATAAGTTTATGCAAAATCATGTTCTACGTTCTATATGAAACGTTGGTCGTCGAGGGTTGGGCTGTTTTTGGTTTTCTAGCGATTATAACAATTACCCTGGAGTGAAATGATGTTGTATTACACTATAATAATAGTAATAGTAGTTGTTAATTCAATCGCCATTGCTTTTCTTTATTGGTTCCACCGACATGGTCGGTGATTGGTACTGATTACCCTCTCCATCTTCTCTCTCAATCCCCTTTTTCTCCTTCCCTCCCTCTTCATCCTTCTCCTTCCCTCTTTTCTCTCTCTTTTACTTGAGTATAGCTTACTTAATCACAATGGACTTTTAAAGTGAATAACCGAGTCCGTGGAAAAGGAGCCAATTCTTAATAGTGCCACTGCATAGACGGAAAATGCAAAGGCGTGCCCGTGAGTACGCCTAGAACCCTTGAAAACCAATATATTGTCACAGTAGGAAAAGAGGAAATATACAAAGGGGAAGAGGAAAGAGTGAGGCATAGCATTCTTTCAACGTGACGTCAGGTACATAACTTTATTCAGTTGAAATATATAAAATCAAAGAAATAAATATTAATGGTCTATCTCTATTTTATACATTAGTATATTAAATTTATTCATAGGTGTAAACTTCGACATCCTTGTTACCTTGATGATGCCTTCCATGGGATTTAAATGAACCTGGTTCTTTTTTTCCTCTCACTCTTTTTCTCTTTATTTTTCATCATAAAGAATCGATAAATAGCACCTCGAAATGATGGAAGTCCCTTTCTTTTTTCTTTCTTTCTTTCTTCTTTTACATAATAAAAAACTTTTAAAAGTCAAGATTTTTAATTGCCCAATTAAGGTAATGAGGAAAGCGGATGAGATGTGACGCATAAGATAAGTTATCTCATTTGATTGCCCCGCAAGAAGGTGACAAATCTGCCTTTTCGATGGAAAAGTCACAATTCCTATAACATAATCTCATCCATCTCTGTCAGAGTTTGAGAACAGGAATAAATTTATAAGTAATCCACTTCCGTCCCCAATACCATTCCATTTATTGGATATTTCTTTTTTTAGAAGCTTGTGATCCTTCAGCTAAAATACAAGTTTTTGTTTGATTGCAAATACAAAAAAAGATCACTCTACTTTGTTTTTATTTGTATACCAATAATGTGTTCAAATTAAAGAAATATATTTTTAAATGAATCACTTATTTATATTAGTATATAAAATTAATAATGTATGAAAAATCACATTTTAATATATTACTGTGGATGAATATCAAACCCGGAGTATTCCACCAGGTGGCGTAATGATAAGTAGGAGGAAGAATGCCATTCATGACTCGAATAACGCAAAAATATTTTATATATAAAATGTTATACGTCCAAAATAAAACCCTTTTGAAGCAGGATTCATTATAGAGTATCTGCAATAAATTGGACCTGTATTAAAATTGAACAACTTGATAAAAAGGGATATTAAATTGAACAAAACAATTAGTGTATCGTTCTTCTCTCAGCAACCACCTTTTTCTTCATCCTGCCCTATCGGATTTGCAAACACTGATGACTTTTGAGAGATCCACAGCATTTCATTCCAAACGTAAAAGAGCTCTTCAGGGTCAAGATGCTCTTGTGGCTGCACGTCTTGTACACCTCTCTCTCTCCAACTACCAGTAGTTATCACAGGGATTGAGGTCGGATAAGTTAGAGGGTAAAGCGCTGTGATCCCACAAAGCGATGTCGTGGGAATTGAAGAAGTAAGTGTCCTGGTGGCCTTCAAGGATGTTGTGAAGATATGTTGTTTGACCATTCGGTATGACATATTCCTTGAATACCAGCTGCTTGCTTATTCCACATTCATTTGCCAATCTATAAAAGGAAGTCCCCAGAAGACGAGGCCTTCAAGAATACTTGTAATTCAGATTTGTTTACTTCTCATGTTGTGGACATTTCGGTTGACCTTTTCCTCAGCCTCAAAGGCATTAAGATCCGGTACACAGTGGTCTTGGGATAGTTTAGAGGCTTGTAGATCGTAAAGTTTATCAACTACCACAAGACCACGTCGTACAGGGCTTAAATGGCTTAGATGCTGAGTGGAAGGTCAACCGAAGTGCCCAAAACAAGAGAAGTAACCAAATTTGTAAGTCCCTCCTTGCTTGTTCAATGATGCCAATTGTTTGTTGACATACCAATTGCGGTAGAAGATAATGTATACTCTTCACGCAACCTTTTATATTTATATGATTAAATTCCAAACGCCCACATTGTAGATCTGAATGAAATTAAAAGTAGTTCCATTTTAAATTGAAGAATTAGGAAGTGGAAATCAAAATATTGTAACTTAAAAAAGGAAATGTATAAACTATTTATGCGGATTTCAAATATATTTTGGTTTGAAGTGCAACTTCATTAATTTTATCTGAAATCGTCTTCTATCTTCGAACGATGAGTTTAAAAAAGTATGTACTAAAAATGACAGGATCGCTAATATTTTTTTAAATATCCGCCTCAAAGTCTCATATCGTCATCTAGTTATAGTGTGCAATTATTTTGTGATTTTGTTATAAAATAAAAAACTACCTAAAAATCACATTGATTTTTAAATATGAGGACTCAGGGTAGGTCTAAACATTAAAGTAAAGTAGTGCATGCAATGAAAAAGTAAAGAAATTTTTTTGGATTTTTTTTGGTTATTTTCTTTAACGTTAGATGTCGCTAGTCCATGAAATTACGTCATAACCCTATTCAAAACCGGTTTGAAGGGATTAAGTTTGATGATTTGAGATATATCAACACTAGAACGTCTCCAAATATAAAAAATAAAGGACTTTGTTATTATTGTCAAAGAGCTCTAGCATCAAAGCAGCGCCCCTTACGGACTAAAGAAGAACTAAAATTTTGGCCAATTCCTTTTGGGAAAAAAGGAATAATTTTATGTTATGCAGCCGCTACTTTACTTTAACGCCTTAGTTAGGTCTACGGTGAGTTTGATTTTTAACATATGATTTTTTTAAAGAAGAGTGTCGAGAAAGAATTAAAATAATGGGTAAAGAAACCAATCTTAACCAATCACATACGTTTGTGATAAAGTCAAACAACAATAACAAAATCACGCTTAATTGTCCTCATTTCATGGTCAAATGTAATAATGGCTTTGTAGCTCTTAATGTCCTCTTTTTATATTTTAAGTAAGAGATTAATTTTAGGAACTTCATTGTTAAGGAGGGAAGATTTAGCTGACTCAACACATAATTATTTATCGGTTTATATAATTTGATGTATGAGATTTTTTAACTTGGTGATATTGAAAAAAGCCTTTTCAGTTTGCTTTATTTTGTGGTGTAGCTTTCCAATATCATGTATGTAGGCAAGGAATGGGGGAAATATCGGTAAATTAAATGATCCAATTAAATGTCTATATTGTTTGACAGTCTTCATCACATGATGAGTGTTGGGGACAAGATAAACATACAGAAAAGGGATTTACATATTTTTTCATTTCTACAATAATTTTAAAAAAGATGTCTAGAATTCATTTTACGTAAAAGTTTGACTTTTGCTTCACTTCTTTTTACAGTGGTCGTCATTACTAATCTGATTGTTGAAATCAAAAAGAAATATACCGTGAGGATGGGCCTCGATGCATATCCAATACTGGCAGGTTCTCCTTCAACTGTGACGTCAGAATGGCTCCACTTGTTCCTCTTTTTTATTTAATATACCATTTAGGCTGTCAAATATATCCCTTCCACTTTGCTGCTCTTTATTCAATACTTTATAAAAAGTGTGTGAGTGTTTGGTTCAAATATACGCTGTCTTATTCGATAATATGTTTCCATCAATACGGCAACATCAATATGCCTCCCTCGTAGAAGCCCCCTCCTTATTTGCGAAGAACTCGGACAGGCAATTTTCACAAGCCTCTTTTGAGTTTAACTTTACTCCACCAAGGGCGTTCGCCATGGACAGGAACAGGTGGTAATCACTTGGTGCTATGTCCGGGTTATATAACAGATGCGATAAAACTTTCCATCCGAGCTCCTGTATCTTCTGACGAGTCACCAACGAAGTGTGTGGTCTGGTGTGGTCCTGGTGGAACACTACACCCTTCCTGTTGGCTAATTCTGGACGCTTCTGGTCAATCGACAGCTTCACGCGGTCCAGTTGTTCGCAGTAGATTGTAGAATTAAGCGTCTAGCCATATGGGAGTAGCTCATAGTAGATGATTCCTTTCCAATCCTGCCAAACGCATAGCAAATCCTTTCTGGCAGTAAATCCCGGCTTGGCCACTATTTTGGACGATTCACCGGTATTCGACCCCCACCGTTTTCGCTTGATATTGTCATATGTGATCCATTTTCCGTTGCCAATCACCATTCGCTTCAAAAATGGGTCAAGTTCGTTCTGTTTCAGTAGAATATCGCAGGCATTAAGTCGGTCCAGAAGGTGTTTCTTGTGTCAAATCTTGCGGTACCATAACATTAAGCTTTTTTGTATCCAGCCTCCTGCAGATGGCTTAAAATGGTTTGTTGACTAACTCCCATCCCCCGGGGAATGTTACGAGATGTCACATGCCGATGTAAATCGATGTATTCCATGGTTTGTATATTTATATATTGAAAAGGCTAAAGGGAAATGTTTGAAAACTTATTATTATTTGAGCGCTGTAGCAGGGACAGACTCGAATAATTAAATAGTTGATATTAATCAATATATCTCTTGTGTGTTATTGGGGATCCGTGGAAACCCCATATATATCATATAAGGTATTCATTTAAATGGAACTGTCGTGATGGTTAATGGTATTAATATTATTGTACCTTTATTTTCTGTATAATTATGTTGAGTGATTTTTTGTTTCTTGAATGTTCCGTAGATTTATTTTGGAATTTTGTTTTGAATATTATAATACATCTCCGGAGTATTGCATTCACAATATAATGTCATAAATCGCAGTGTGCTTAGTAATTAGGATTAAGTAAGGGATATATTATTCCATTGTTTATCAAATCTAAAGAAAAATACGTTAAAAAACAACGAAAGAACACTTTTCATCACTTTTCTTATTACTAGAAGGATAAAAAATATAAATATTTAAACATCATTTGTTTTCTACAATCCATATGTGTAACATATAATGATTGTAATGACAATAACACAACAATATGCTTTTACATTTGCACTATAATTTACAGACTTAAATAAACCATACAAACAGCAACAGGGAATTTCGCAATGCTTCTGTTTTCAACTCTACATATTTTTTTTTGTTCATCTAAAGTTTTTCCGGTTTCCATCTATATAATTTTCTGCTAATATATTGTTATGTATGTAAATATAACTCATGCTTCTACAGCACTGTTGATCTACTTCATGGTAAGGCTATGTTTATTTAAATATATACATATATTAATGATTTGTAAATAAATATATATATTTTATAATTACATAATATTAATTATTTTGTTCAGTGTGCATTTCAAAGTATTTTAATACAACAAACATTTAAATTCCAAAAAGTGCACTCAGAAACCCCGGAGTTTGATGAGGATATTCTGGAATAAATGGCAAATTTGATTTGTTTCCATTTATTTTTGAAACTCTAAAACATTTCAATATAAGCCGCTGTTGTAAACGATAACGAATGTAAGTTTAGAAAAGCGCGATAGCCGTGTGCACTAAGGCGTGTTCACTCTCAATGTTGGGGGCGCAGGTTCGAGTCCCGAGAGGGGATAGTCATTTTTGGTCTACCTCATTGATAAGATCCTAGGTTCGATGGACTAATTTTAGTGCTAGTATGCTTATTAATATCCTGTCGGATGCAATTCTATCGAATCAAATAGGAAAAAAAAAGTTTTGTGAATGAAGTTTTTTAAATGTTGAGTACTTAAAATCGGACAAATCCATAAAAAAATGAAGTCGATAGATTATATTTTTTGCCTACAAAACGTCTAGAATTTTTTTATTGCAGATTTTTTGGATGTGAGATCTGTAAAATGTATTTAGTTTTCTATACGAAATTGAAGAGGAAATTCTAGAATGGTAATTAGTATATTAATTAGTTTATTAAATCGCCAATCCATCTCTATTGCTATTTGTTCATAATATTGATTGGTAATTTTTATATTATTATTATTTAGGATTGCTTTATTCCTCCATTTTATTATTCTTATGCATTACAATTAATTCACTTGTGAACGTGTTGGAATATAGTAAAAAGGGAACAAAGTTTTTTCTCTTAATAAACTTAGATACAGCTAACTTTATTAAGGCCTGCCTATAGACGAAAATGAATCATTAGGAACTTTTTTGAGTAGACGGGCTCCCATACCTATATTGAACATGCCAAAAAAGCTTCCAGGTTGAAATAGTATATTCTCCAATAATAGTAAAAGTTTTATTTATATTCTAAAGTTATAATCCACCCGAAAGAGTTTTGTATTCATCAAATATGAAATGGTAGTCATAATTTAAAGTAATGATAGCCTACTGCGATTGGCAGTAGATCGCTGTCCACTCAAAACATTGTTTTAGGTTTCTTAGTTTCTGCATATGTTGTTATATTGAGGAAATATCTCTTACTTTTTAAAGGAACTCTTCTTAGACAGGGAGACTTTTTAGAGAGGGACATTTCTTAGACATGCATTAATAATACAGACACAAGCATTCTTGAGTGAAAGTTTAACAAAAGGATCCCGGATTTAGGAGCGCCAAGGTGGTAGTGGGCTGGCGACATATTTACCTCCGCCGAAGGAGGTATTGTTTTCACTGGCGTTGGTTTGTTGTTGTTTGTCAGCAGGATAACTCAAAAAGTGCGGAACGGATTCGGATGAAACTTTGTGGAGTTGTTGGAAATGCCAAAAGGAACAAGTGATTAAATTTTGGCATCTCTGAGTGCTTCCTTAAGATGCAAGATGAGCTAAACACTAATAAATATTTCAAGTTAGCCTACTCTGCCAATAGATGTTGCTGTGCTGTGCTCTCAAAGAGGAGAGCACAGCACAGCGACATCTATTGGCAAATGACAAAAAGACCAAGTTGTTGTATGATTTATTACAGAGCTACTATAGCCCTAGCCTTCAAGGCTACTAATAAAAACAAACATGTATCTTTATATACAAAAAATAATTATACAATAATAAAATAATAATTAAAGAAAATAACAAAAAAAAATAATATATATAAAAGTTAATATATTATCATGAATCAAGTGATTCATTTGGTGGGGATCGGCGGAGGTTTGCACTCTCTGAGTCCTGTAGTTAAATATGTGCCAGCAAGATCGAAGTTCTATATGAAAACTATCAAAAGGATTTTTAGAAGGCATCGTGAATTTTTAAATAACTGTGTTAAATGGTGTGACTTTTCAAATAAAGTTATTCTTCAGGGCAGTAAAATTGAACTAAAATGTTCATTTATGTATTTTGCAACTGCCCTGAATAGTTTTACTCTATTTCTGAATGTGAGGATATTTTTGTGGGCAGATAATGTGTCCTAAAATGTTAATTATCTATTTTGCCCTGAATAGTTTATTCTGCTTTCTAAATATAATTTCAGTGTATTTAATTTTTATACGGAATGAAATTATCACAGTTTACCAAATAAAATGTTTTTAACCGAAAAAATTGAGGTTATTAATACCCTAGCAATGGAAGCTTGGGCTCTGACGTACCTACATAATAATGATATTTTGGGAATATTAAATGCACGCTCATTTGCCTCCTACAAATATGACATATTGGGGACACAAATCTATCGCCAAGGGGCTCTGGGTTCTGTCATTCACAATTATGACAAACTAGAGTCTTTTCATATTTGTGGGCCCATTGAATATGAGGCTTGAAGCCCAATATGTCACATTTATAACAGGTGGAACTATGCATTAGTAATTGTTCTTATATAGCATATCCATTTTATGTATAGTATATTCCAAAAAATTACTCTCTTTCTAATCAAGAACGTACCATTAATTTTGACCTCCTCCTCTCGAGAGGAGAGCCCAGCCCCTTAACATTAAGAGTTGGACATGAGTCTAAACACTGACTTTTATTTAAAAAAATTAAAGATTATTTACATTCTTTATTATTTTATGAATTTTAAAATCTATTTGCATAATATTTTCATTTTTTTAAATTGTTGACATAAATAGAATAATCATATATATTTAGACAATAATTGACTTCAAACTAAATTAATTTGAAGTTAAATTACTTATTTATGAACTACAATGTTCATTTATGTATTTTCGCAACTGCCTCGAATAGTTTTACTCTGTTTCTGTAGTGTATTTATTTTACACTGTATAAAATTTTGCAGTTAACCGAATAAAATGTTTTTAACCGGAAAAAAACTTATTTATGTTATTTAAACATAAAGGATTGTTTTTTGTATTGGTTTTATTACTTTATTGGATTTTTTATTTGCAAATAAAGGAAACACCTTGCGGATGAGAGGAAATAACTACCTTTCTCTTTACCACACCTAATTGCAACAAACAAATTTAGTTAGTTAAAATAAATTCACTAACAACACTAAAAAATAAAGAGCACTGCAATGCCCATTAGTTAGTTTTTTTTCTTCACTTAACCACAATTTGTCGCAGTATAATCAACTCAAGTAATTGATATCTGCACAGTTTCTATATACACTTTTTGCATCTAAAAGTCTTGAACATGTAAATAGTAGCTCCAAAGAATCATTAAATTGACTTTTGTACTCGATCTAGGAGACGGAAGAAAATAATGTAAGTAATGATCACTATGTATTTATTATAATAAGTTGGATTGAGTCAATAATGTTAAGTGGGAGAAAACGCAAAGATTTTTGATGGGATACAACCATCCGCTTATATATTAACATGGCACTCAACAGAGAAAGATATTTACAGGGGTGTGCAGGCGAATCTAGACTTTTTTAAGTACGGAAACAAGATACTCATATCCAAGAACAAGACCTTTTAATTAACTTTTTTCATATCACACAAATTTAAATGACTTTTTTCTTAATGTTCATTCAATCCAACTTCCTCCTTTCACAATAATAGCCTTCTCACGGTGCCTGAACCTCCCACGGCATGAGCCACTGTTCCCTGGACAAGTTGGCCACTGCCTGGATGATGGCAGCTTTCAAGGAGTCCACAGTGTTGTGAGCACGCTTGTTAGTGTCCCTCTCAAGGACACCCACAAGTAGTAGTCGCAGGGGTTGAGGTCAGGGCTGCTGGGGGGCCAGAACTCCTTTGACCAGAACATGTCGAGATTCTCTAAGCACCAGTTTTGCATCGGTATCGGTCTGGAGTCTTTCGTTCCGGTGTTAGGAATCCTTCCTCGATGTCCTCCGACTCCTTGAAGGACTTGGCAATGCTGTAAACAGTAGCTTTGGGGAATTTGAAGAAGTCGATGATCTCCTTGGGCGCACGGCCGCAACGGAGCGCCACAATAATGGCCGTCCTGCGCTCAAGTTCCGAGGACATTTCAATCTTTTTGTTATTAAACAAAGCTCATAGGACATACTAACCAGTTCATACAATTTTAAGCTTCTACCCTATCTGGTTTCTGAGATACAAGTACTCAAAGTTAGTCTAAATTTGCCTGCACACCCCCTGTATGGGCAATCAAGGAGCTATATATATATATATATAATATATATATATATATTATATATATATATATATATATAATAATATATATATATTAGAGTCTCAGGGAGGATTTCTTCTATTCCGAACGCGGGACGGAGTCGGTCTTTGGAGATGTTGTCGATTTTGGATCCTAATTGGACTTTAAAATAACTCTCATTCCTCACAAAGTCCAAGGGAACTACTCAGCTAGACAATAGACTAAACAAGGTAACTAGGTCTTCCTGAAGAATAGCTATCCGGAGTCCCTTTCTCCGACCTTTTGGGCCCTTTCAAGGTGTTTGGAGAATACGACCGTTATTTTAAAGTTCATTAGGATCCAAAGACGACACATCGACTATATGAATATATTCAATAGTCTATAGAACTTCTTCCTCTTGCATTCTTACATACATATATATATATGATTGCTACAAGAGTCCAAATGACTACAAGAGTTCAAATGGCTAAATACTTAAAGCGCTAAGACTTGAATTGTCAAAAAATTTAAAGCGGCTAAAAGTTAAAATGACTAAGAGTTAAATTGGCTAAAAGTAAAATGGCTAAAAGTTAAAATGGCTGAAAGTTAGAATGGCTAAGAGAGTTTAAATGGCTGTCTCATTATGGTGAATCAATTAAGTAATCTTGTAAAATACAAAAAGGAGCCTGCAATAAATGTTTTAGAATGATATTTGTCCTATGTTATGATTTAACAAAAAGTAGTCCCATTAAATGATGCTACGCCTCTTGTGATTTCTCCTTTTTTCTATTCCTTCATATTTATACTTGAGTACTCAAGAGACTAACAACAAGACTTCCTTCCATTCTTTGTTATTGCTTCGAGTGTAAGAATTTGGGCATAAAAGTGACCTAACATGGCTTCCATCAGTTGCTGAGGCGAGTTTTTATTTTACAAGTTGATAGTCAAAATACACATTCGCACGTTTTTTTTTAAATTTGTTTATTTAAAGAAATCTTATTTTATTACCTAAAACATTTTTAAATTATTTACATAGGTAAAATGATAATGACTACTAACAGCACTATAGTTCAAAGAGTATTTTGGCATTTGAAGATTTTGACAGAAGGTATAAAAATACAAAAAATAAGAATTTATGATTTTGACAATAAAAATAGTATTTTAAAGTTTCTGAAGTAAATAAAAATGTGATCACATCATAGTAAATACACCTATTTTTAATATATTTCGATGACTTCCCTGCATTTATGCAATCAATTGTACACTTTTACTTTCTTGCACCATTTAATGTTGCTTTCACATATATAATTGTCTAATTGAACTTTCCTTATATAGATTCGCTTAATGTCTGTTAAAAAAGAAAGCAAGAAAGTGGCTCTCTCTTTTTGTTAAAACCTAAACTAAGGAACACAGTGAGGAGAAAAGCGTTTAAATATAAAAAGAAAACCATGATTGGATATCCCATAAGTAATTAATATTGATTGGATCACAACATGTAAGACTGTATATATTTTACGTTCGGATAAAAGCCTTGCTTTGTGAAGCAATCATTCAGATAATCACATTGGTCGTAAACAGTTAAAAATAGGTACAAACAGAGTTTGTACCTAGATTACGTCATAGGATTGGCCACAATGACTTTTATTAGAAGAAGGAATTAACGGGAGTATAGTTTATTTTACCTTTCCTTAAAAATATGTATTGATATTTTTCACAATTTTTGTGTTCGTGATGGACTCTCCAGAGTATTTTAGATTACTAAAATAATAAGCTTTTGTGTTTAAGATTTGTTTTTAATTGGCGAATTTATTAGATTGAGATATATTTTGATAAATTGTATATTGAGCTTGAATAATATCGTTAGTTAATTGAATTGCCTCTAGAGTAGTCGAAAATTAAGTATTGGGATTATAAGTTGTAACGTTTCAGAAAGTTATGTTATAAGATATAAAGTTTTGAAATATTTGAGTCCCTGAAAATACACTGTATATGATTTGTAGCAGCTTTAAATCTATCGCTTTCGAATCATTTTTAAGATTAATAAATTGTTAACCGAAAAAAAGGTCTCTTACAAAAATATGCTTGATTTTTAGTGTATTGATTAAAAGTCGTATGAAGGGTCGCTTTCGTGCAGAAGAACCACTACATCTGTTTGTTATATGTCCTTTTTCTTCTCCCATTAAAACCATTAGCAAATATAACTCATCGATCCTTTATATTTTTTACCCATTATCCTTTTCTACAAGTATATTGAAGCTGTTTTTATCACCTCATTAATCTAAATGGACGTTTTCTTTAAGAGGAGTACTTTATTACATCCATAACAGTGTCCGTTATTATTATTATTTTAATGAACAGTTCAAGAGTAAACGACTTGAAAAACCTATTATTTTTTGAATTGGTTGTTTGTCACATTTGAAAATTTGGTTCATATTATTAACAAAAGTAAAAAAGTACTTACTCAAATAGAAATCATTTTATAAACCACATCAATTCAAAGGTTTATTCAAATTGTTACAGATATTTTGTAAACATTTAATGTAGATTTTTTGATAATTTATCATGCCTCAATTTAAAATCATTTATTTATTTGTAATTTTTTATAAGTTGGTTTAGCCATATTACTAATAACTTACTTGTGGCGTGTTATGTCGTCAAACAGAGGAGAGATCCTATTGACGGTTTATCAATAGATAAATAACTATTACTTTAATCAAAGGATGAACTGTATTGTTACTCTAATACACAGATTTAGAGATAATTGAATAATTATCTTCTTTATAATAAATGACAGTATCTTATATTATTATGACAAAAGATTATTATTATTATCAAGAATGTTATTTGAACGCTAAGACAAAAAGGTTTTAAAGTTTTTTTTCCTTTTACAAATAATTTTAAAATAATACAGTTTTTTAATATAACTGATTTATAAGTATGATGGCATATAAATGACGTAATTTTTATTTTATTTCACA
>CP045906.1:13649721-13665024 GCA_013387185.1 Caligus rogercresseyi | reverse complement strand
TGATAAGGAGACCTTACACAGCTCATCCCTATTATTATATTATACAATTATATGCATCTATATTCCAGGAAGGAATATGCTAGTTTGACCGACAAGCTCATGCGTGTAGGTCGTTCTTACTTTCTTCCTTCCCTTAGAAAAAAACTCTTGTACTGTCCTCTCTGAGCTAAGATCTTTTGTAGATTTTTCCTTATAAAATCTACTATATAATATATATATATATATAATACACGGCCTCTACAGATTACGACGCTCGTCGCTCTGTCCCGTTCAGAGTATAACATTGCCCATATTCCAATACCCATAACTCGTGCAGCGGCGAGATATTTGGAATATGGGTAATGATTATGATTTTAAGTCATACTAAATATGACGATCATAATAAACAATTGTTAATTTATAAATGATATTTTTACTTCGATACTCTTCATACATATTTTCCCTTTCCTAACACACAAGCTGTAAATTAAAATCAAAATATTATGTTTCAAACATGCAAAGCTTATAAGAATTGATGTACATAATTGTATCCAGGACATCTCTCTAGTATTAAAGTTTAATTTTTGTTCATCACTTTGAATTATAGTGATCCATTTGAACTTTTCATCAACAAAAAAAAATATATTTATACATAATTTAATCGCTTTAATTGACCAAGTAAGTAAATAAAAGGTTGTTTAATACTTATTATTGTTGATATAACATGTATGGCATTCTAGAATCTTAAATATTGATGTATTACGGTATAGAAGGATGAGGACTCATTCACACATAAGGAGTCTTTAATTATATGAAATAAGTAAATTAGAGGTATCACTCTTTAAAAACCTATATAATATCTGATATTATATTAAACATATAAATATGATGCAAAATAGTGATTTTAGTTTAAGTGGCTTATTTGTGTACTTCATCTTAATGCACTTTTGAACTCTAAATTCTATTGAAGGAGTATATGTGCTTTTTTAGCTTTCAATGAAGTTTAATCGTTGTTACCTCTGGGGTGAAACCTATCGCTATCATTACGATGATACTTATGATAAATGCTGCAATAAAAAGTAACCTTTTTACTGTTTGTTTTGGAAAATGATCAAAGAGTAAGAATAAACGTCTTTGAACCAAGACTGAGTCAAATAAACGAATATATTCGCCCCTAGAACACAAAACCATTTTAACCATGTTGTGTACTTATTCTATCTCAGAAAGAATAACTATACTATAATTAAAATACTACAAACATTGTTTAATGGATTACATGTCTAAGGATAACAAACTTCTTCTTTTTCTTCAACGTGATTGGTGGGAACAAAAGAAGCGTGGTTATACAGAGAGGTGGAAGCCCTTCTCCAAGTCCGCGTTCCAAAGTGAGCTTTATCTTACTACTTTTTATTTGTTTACATTATTCCCCTCCTCCCTCCCCTTCTTAATCAAATCAACTTGATCATCTCTTTTAAAGCCTTATCCGAACCTCTTTTCGGTCTTTTTAATTTATTTCAAATATTTATTGATATTAACACTGTTAGAATTGAAATGATTCCTGTTTTAAGAAATTCCTGTTTTTTATATTAACTGTCTAATATCTTTTTATAATATTACTGCACTTACCTGTTTTTTTTAAAGAATCTATTAATACCCCCACCATTATTTTATTGTTAACTCCTTTCTAACTCGTATATTACATCATTGTCAATGAATATTTTAAGAGTGTCATGAAATACATAAAAAAAAAGAAGCGTGGTTATAAAAACGCTTCACTTTGAAATGTGAATATGTGAATCATGTCTATTTTCTTGGGCTTCAAACCATGATGATCCTTTGATTGGACTCCTCTTATTTCGCATATTATTAATTAATCAAAACTCCACCAATCACGTTGAACAAGAAGAATAAGTTTGTTCTCCTAAGACATGTAATCCATTAAACAATGTTTCTAGTATTTTTTAATGGCTAAGATGTTTATTTATTAGCTAAAATACATACAGTGTAAAAATAAGAATACACTAGAAAGTAGTAGATAAAAAACATAATCTCAAGACATTGTTAAACAACATAAATGACATTATAATTCAAAATTACTATTTTTATTAGGCCATGGAATAATGAGATTACGCGCCAATGATTGGACTCCTCTTATTTCGCATATTATTCATTAATCAAAACTCCTCAATTTTCGGGTATGAATATATGATTATTTTTTAATCTTATATCACGATGAATGGACCATCATTCCCAAAAAATGATCGTCAGTTGAACAAAATGTCTATTGGCGAATTCACGAGATTACCATAATGACATTTCCATTGAAAAACTGCATTTTGAGTAAAACAAAAATTAAAAGAATTGGTATCAATACTGATGAGAGGGATTCAGAGGGAGTAGATTGGGATTCGATGGGGAAAATCTACGATCATTAGTCGTTTTAAAAACGTATTTAAAGATAACATAAAACATCAACATGAGTACCCTCTTATTCTTTTTCCTTCTTGAAACTATAAAGAACCTAGTAGGATCTGTTATTTAAAAAATGGTTGGTGCGTCAGCACTTATGTTCATTTATTGGCAATATTATTTGACGAAAATTTGCAAAAAAATCCAAAGTCATAAATTGATCATAGTTAAATTTAGTAAAACTAATTTTTTCAAAATAAGTAATAACAAAAAGTTTTGCTTCATAACGAAACCTTTGACACCAGTGACGTCCAACTTCTAACATTGCTAGAGATTTTTAAATTAGATATTCGTTTTCAGCATCAAAAAATGAACCAGAATCGCTGAGACTATGTAAAAGAACTAAAAAAAGTGGTTTCATTTTGGGAGGTCTACTGTATATTTTATATTTTATACTACCAAGAGCAACATAGAACCACATTGAAGAAATAATAATTTACGCTATCAAATCCATTGAGGCACTTTTGATGGTAAAGTGCTTGCAAAAAAGTCTGCAAAAGTAAATCCTCCTTTTATTTTATTGTGACCACAAAAATACAGTAAATCGTTCTTCTAATTATAAAATATGAACATCAGTATTAAAAGCTTGGCTATTGAAAGAAAACTTTGCTACCCTTTTTTGGTGTATACATTGGTCAAAATAACAATAGGCCTAATTAAAATCATGTTTGGTTTTTATAACTTTCTCAAAGAAAGTAATATTTGTATGAAATATAAAGTTTATTCAATGATATAGGTTTAAATGTGGTGTAACTTGCCTTATGTATAAGTTTTTTAAATGTTTCAGTTTTTTAAGTCTTTATTTCAATTGTACCTGATAATTCCAAGTAATAAAGGTGGTAGAATTGGGTATAAAAATAATACATATGTATAAACATTATAGTTTAAAATTAGAATACCTGCCAAAAGACCTAGCTACAATAAGGGCATATCAAAGTGTTAAAAAAGTTACATACGCAAAATACTACATAATGTTGACAACTTATAAGTCGAAATATATCACTTAATCAAAAATAATTATAATCTTAAACTTTTAGTTGTAGAATCAAAAATATTTTTCACAATTTTCTTTATATGACTAAAATGTCTGAAGGAATTCATCCAACTGATATTCCCCAAGTCGAATGCGTAGTTCCATGAAAACCCCTTTTGATCGGAGTTCATTTCTACTTAAAGGTTACTCAGAAATGAAGATCACAATAGGGTAGAATTTGGAATTATTGGATTTGCAATATTGTGTTTAAAGTTTATATACTCAAAATTATATCCTTGTGGACAGATAGGATTATGCTAAAAGAGTATATGCTTATAGGACTCGAGAGTCCCTTTCGTAAAATGATATATTATTTTATTGTGTGTGTAGCCTAGTGAATGGCGCCCCTACATTAGCCTCGTGTGTGCTGTTAAGTAACCTGAGCACCCTACAGTGGAATACTTATACTATTGTACTATAATACTAATTGGTAGCGTATGGTGCGATTCTAGAAAGTACAAGGGAAACCAAAAAAAACTTACAATTAAAATCGATATTTATTCAGCATATAGTTTATGGACCCACTCTGTTTATGGAATTATTAATAACAAAAATTATTCTTTAAGTTTCTATATGATATTTGTTGCCAAAATATTAAAACCTTTTAAGTGTTAACACAGCAAGTTTCCATTTCTGGATAACCCCATCATTTGGTTACCATATTTATCCCTTTCTTTGCAGTTCCCAATAGAAACTGATGGATACATAAGTTAAATATAGTGCAAGCGAGACGCCATTGCAGAAACCAATGTTATGGCTTATTAGAAACATGCATTCTGATATATTTTGTCGTGACTATTGTACGAACAGTATATATATATACATATATAAATAAATACATATATATATACATGTATTCTTTACCTTTATATTCAGGGTCCGCGCGCTAAATTTGACACTTTGGTTTATTGCACGAAGCGGCCGCTAGGGGGCTACGATCGGACCAGCTGGGCTTTCTACCTTTAGCCTCAGTAGTTGAGCACAGCTGGTAACGATAACAATGGCGTTTGGCAGCTTTAACCCGCCCGAATCCTGGAAACGCATAACTGCAGTGATGATGATCCGCGCCGGTTGCAAGGATATGGAGATTATGAAGACGGCGTGCGTGGCCAGGAACACTGTCAAGTCCATCAGATCGAAGCTGGAGGAGTCCAATAACGACTACGAGAAGGTGATGGAGAGAAAAAAGGGGAAAAGACGTTCTGACTCCCTTAGGACCCCGAAATTCGTGGAGAAGCTCCAGAAGAAGGTGCAGGAGGACCCCAGCAAGTCCTGTACCAAGCTGGCGGAGGAGTTGGGGGTCGGGAACACCACAGTTAGGGTGTGTATCAACGAGGACCTCCATTACCACTTGTACAAGCGCCGCAAAGGCCAGATTTTGACCGAGAAGGCCCAGGAGAACCGGTTTAACAAGGCCTGAAGCTCCTGAACAAGTTGAAGCACCCCGTCCACAACGAGACTCTCTGGTTCTTCTCCGACGAGAAGAACTTCACCCAGGACAAGAAACACAACAGCCAGAATAACAGGTGTTGTGTTAGAAACCCCCACGAGGTGCCCATTGTCACCAGACCAAGTTCCCGGCCGCCGTGATGGTGTTTGGCATCATCAGCTCCGACGGTGACGTCATGCCGCCTCAATTCTTCCCCAAGGGCCTGAGACTGGACTCGAAGGGGTATGTGGCACTCATGAGGATGTGGTGGCCCCCTGGATAAAGAAGGTTGCCGCTGGGAGGCCCTACGTGTTCCAGCAAGACTCGGCGCCCTGCCACACCTCGTGCAAAACCCAGAAGTGGCTGTCCGAGAACCTGGACGACTACACGAGCCCGAACATCTGGCCGCCCAACTTTTACCTATGGGGCGCGGTTGAGAGGGATACCAACCGAACTGCTTGCAACACCATGGCCGAGTTGAAGGCCCGCATCACGCTCTGCTTCAAGAAGTTGCCGAGGGACCAGGTCAGGTGTGCATGCTCCAGGTTCCGGTCCCGGCTGAAGAAGGTCGTCGAGGTTAGGGGCGCGTACTTCGAGTAGAATCCATGCCAACACCAATACTGACAACCTATTTTTGGATTTTTGGATTTAATAAAGAATTAAAGATTCTATCCATGTTTTTTATTTTTCGAAAGTGTCAAATTTGGCGCGCGGACCCTGTACATATACGTTGTCTTTTCGAAAGATTGCGTTAAAAAAATATCGATATTAATACTGATAACAATTTGTTAGTTGAGCAACATCGTTTAATTATTATCTTATGATATAATTTTTTAATGTAAGCCTTATATAACAATGCTTAATCAAAACCTAAACTTTCCCCTACTTTTTCTCTATTAGAAATCCCTTCTTCATTTAACATCTAATCGAAAGGAAGTCTTCATAACGTTGATTAAACGAAGTATTATTATGTTATCGTTGGATCAAAATATTCGTTGAGTAAAAAAAATATTTATGAGATAAATTGTGAAATTTAAACGGATTAAAGAATATTTATTTGGAGGGTTAGCAAGGATGAATATCAAATATTTAATAGTTTTAAAATATAAAATAACTATGGTACTATCAATATTCTATGCATTATATTTTTTTAATAAAAAGAGATCGATGGCATATCTAACTAATCTTGCATTCATTGAGGGTACCATTTTAGTAAAAATATCTGTTATGTAAATTACTTTTTCTATTCTACAATGATGACAATTGAAAATGCAAATATTATGAAAAACATGTTATTAGTTCCAAAAACCATTATTGAGCCGATTGAATATTTTTGTATATTAGTCAAAAGCTTTTGAAAATCATGAAAAAACTTGAAAGATTTAAACATAAGGCGACTATTTTTACTGAAAGTTTACTCATAAAGAATAAAAGGTTTTGTTATATATACATACGATTTGTCATTGTCCCTTTGTATTATGTTGGGGTTATTATAGTCTTAGCTTTATGATATAAAAGCATTATATTTTTCACTGGTTAATTGATATATAAAATATAAACATAATTATTGTTTTTTTGTCATTTTATCAAATTTACACTACAAAACCTTTTTAAATCCCATAGAAGAAATAAAAGGGTTTAAAAAATTATTCCCCATAAAGTTAATAATAAATTGGTTTCTTCGAAAAAAGTTATATTAAATTTCCATCTTCTTTTTTATCCTATTTATAATATCTCTTTCCCTTGAGTCAATTTCATTCGTCTTTAAAGTAAAGTAAGTAATATTTTGATGACTCACGATAACTTATATTACATGGGGAGGATTTTGTTGTTCTTTAATATAAAAACTATTACTACAATGTTTATTTATGTTTGTTTCAACACTGGGTATATATATGTGTATATTGTGTACGTCGTATATATTAAACAGACCTTGGACTAGTGTTTACATCTATCAGGACATTTTAATCTTTTTTTATTGTACAAAATCACAATGATATAAAGTAAACTTAGACTTTGACATTGTTCAAACTTTGTTGTATGTGAAGAGAAGATTTTTTATGTTTGTTTATAGGCAATTAACGTAATTGCTCGAAAGAAAAGTGTCAGGAAGAAAAAACAATGCTTGCCCATTTTTAATATGAAACAATCCAATCATGAAATGATTTGAGCAGCATTCTTCTGAGCTAAAGGAGCTCTAATGAATATTAGTCATCAGTTATTCTTTTTGAGATAGAATAAGTATACAACATGGTTAAAATGGTTTTGTGTTCTAAGGGCGAATATATTCGTTACTATGTAAAAGAACTAAAAAAGTGGTTTCATTTTGGGAGGTCTAATATGCAGGCTTGTAGATCGGAGTTTTTTCTGATCGGCGATCAATAGCGATATAGCGATATCTTTATATCTTTTGATCGTAAGAAAATCACTAAAAAATTGCGATTCGATCAATTTGTATAAAATAACTAAAAAAGAAAAAATGTTTGTAAAAAGGATTTATGAGACAAACCCTACATTTCTTAAAACTTAAATAGCTGTCACATAGACCAAAATCCATTCCAGCAACTAATATTTGATTAGAAAACACAAAATACAGACCAATACTAATGGAAAACGCCAGGTGTAGTATCCTGATATATTTTTTGTCTTAATTTATACACACAGGCGACTATGTAAAAGTCATTGTTTTGGAGCTCATAGGCTATGGGAAACATTTATTCTGGCATCTCCTGTCTTAAAGTATGCAGACATATGTCAATTGTGGAGCCAGAGTGTTGGAGCTCATAGGCTATGAGAAACAATCATTCGGATATTTTTGTCTTAAAATATACGACAGGCGCGCTATGGAGAAGTCGTTATTTTGGAGCTCATAGGCTATGGGAAACAACCATTCCATTGCCATATAAAGATGAATGCTTATAAAGGTTTTACTGTATATACATATAAATTTTTACTTAGAATTAGTATTACATAGGGACTTTTTTGTTGATCGCAATTAAATTGATCGGATCGCTGATTGGAAAAATCCCTGATCGTTATATCGCTATATCGCAAAGAATTCGTAATCGCTATTTTGATCGGATCGCTATTTTTTTCCTGATCGCTCACAAGCCTGAAAATATGTGATAAAAATGCGTACAATGATTAAAAAATATTATCTCTAATTGATTTATTTACAGTAGATGTATATTATAATATATATTCAAATAAATAATTTAATTTATAATTAATATTCTAAGCGAAAATCGAGACTAAATTTCTCTAAATATTTAAAATAAAAATATATGAACAAACAAAACAACAAAAATTAATTATAAACTCAATTTGAAAAAAATATTTTAGATGACAACTTAATATAAGATACCTACAATTATCTCTGGAGACTTAAATTTAAAACTAAACATGAAAAGGGACGCAACGTCAAGTAGTTCAATTCCGTCTCCGAATGCCACAAAAGCCTTTAAAATCATTAATTCACTACACGAGTTCAACGAAATAGTAGTTTGCAAAGATAATCTTAATCGTTGTTTTTTTTCACCAACGATAAGAATGGACAAAAAGTATCTTCTGGACTCGACTATATTCTACTAAAAGAATATCCATATCAAGTGTCAAAGACTATAGAGTTTTACAAAACCCTATCTCCGATCATAGGGCAATCAAAATGGCTTTCCACGACAGACCACTGAATCCCGGTCACAAGAGCTCATAGAAACTAAGCAATACAGTTTTAGAAAACGAATTTTGGACCAAAAAATAACCTAAGTAATTTCTAACACTCATGCAAGAACAATATATTTCAAGACTTTGCATCAATGGTAAATTCGATTCGGAACGTGTACCGATTTCAAGGGAGTGTAAATACTCAAAGGAAAATAAACCGAGTTTTAAAGTTATGTTCTTACGACGACCCCTCGAAAGAAGCCCATCAAATACGAGATGAAATCAGCTCTCTACTAAGAAGAAAAGACGAAATTCACCGAATCAAATTGAAAGTTTCGAAATTGACGAACTGTCGAAAAATGTGTTCATATAGAAAGACAAAAAAAATATTAAAAAAGTTATACAAGAAGATTCTATACGTAAGTCTGATGAATAAAATAAGCAAGTCATTGCTAGTTTCTATTCGACATTATATTTGTGCAATGATTGCTTCCTACATCAAGAATTCTTAAAATGCGAACGAAATGATGCAAACTTTTGCAACCAAATTAAGAATTCACCAATGTCAGACATAACAGAAGACATAATAAACAATATGGAATTGTTGATAACTATGCAAGAAATTTTAACTAATATCAACAAAAAATGCTAAATGAGATAGAGCCCCAGGTAATACTGGGCTGAGTTTTGAATTTTATAAAAAATATTCTAAAGCCCTCGCCCAAATTTATCTCTTATTTATGAAAAGGTTCTTGCTGCAGGTGCATTCCCGTCTTATGCATCCACCAGCTTACTCATACCAAAAAAAAAAGATAAAGACCTTCAATTTGTCAAAAAACCTCCAACCTTTAACCATGCAAAACTGCATTTTTAAGATCTTCTTATACATAATTCGTAACAGGTTAAATGAATACACGAGTCACATTATTCATTCGTCACAATACGGATTCGTCAAGAGCAAATTAATCGAAAACATTCCTTTTAACCTCCAACCAAATACGAAACCAATTTTAATACATCCATTTTAAGCATCGATTCTAAGAATGCATTTGACACAGTTTCTTACTTTATAATTAAAACTCTTGGAAACAAGGGTTTTGGAGATTGGTCGCCATTCTTCTTTCCAATGCAAAAAAGACCGTTGGCTATGATGCCAAACAATTTGCATACCAAATAAACAGAGGACCTCTTCAGGGGGATCTGAGCACTCCTCTGTTATTCATCATTGCAACTGATCATCTCCTAAGACAATTATCAGAAATTGAAGGGATAAATGTTGAAGCCTATACAGATGACACTACTATCCTAAATACGGGTGATGTACAACTGACGACGTAAAATTTCACACGTATGTTCAAATATTTGAATGATTTCCCTTAAGTCTTTGTATAAACGAAGAAAAATGCAAAGTACTCAGCCCCCACAATGATCATCTGTCTCTCATTTGGCCATACATATCTACCCCCAAAAAAACTTAAAGTTTTAGGAACATGGGTCAGACCCTACTTTCGGTAAAAAAAACTGCAATGAAATTATGAAGGCATTGGCCTTTTTCACTCCGATCAATCTTGGATTCTGGAATAAAAAATAAGAAACTGGAGTAATTATATTTTCTCAAAATAATTCACCTTCATAGGTTCTCTTCAAGTACAGGAACCTCTCTCATAAAAGACTACACAAACCCTCACGAATCCATATTGGTTTTGGTGTTCTCTATTTTTCGTCAATGTGGAGAAAACCTGAACTCACGATGATTTATTAGGTTAAAAGACTGTACCGAGGATTGGGCAGAATGATAAAACATACCTGATATCACAAAGAGTAGACTTAAAAATGATCTTTCTTAAAGGATATTTTCAAATTTTAAGAAAATCCTCACTCATGTGCCCTCTTGTAAAGGAAATGGACGAAGCTGTAATACCACTCATTGCTACATTTGAGGAATACCTTGGTTGGCAAATGCCTATAACGATACAATATCCTTCTTAAGGTAGGACTAAAGCTTTAAAGGAAAGTGGCGCATCATGTTTCTTATTTTTGATTATTTCTTGGCTTCCTTTCGTTTTATTTATCCGCTAGAGGAGTTGATGTTGATGTAGCTAAGTAAATAAATACGTAGGAATTTTGGGATATATCAAGTACCTTTGTGACGTATTAGTGACGTAGACTTAAACAATTGTTTCAATAACATTGCCATGTCTACTTTTATTTTGCTCCAAGGAACTTTGCACTCGATACTCTACATGAAACCTCACCTCCTAGATTATATGTAGAACAGTGAAGTAAAATCATATGTAAATTATAATACAGTTGCTTGATGCACTGAAATATTAATTATCGTTGTGAAAATAAGTAAAAAAAATAGTAGTAGTGAATGCATTATTTAAATGGATGTGATGAATGAGATCGAAAACACCCGTATGACGTCATATTTTTAAACGCCAAAGCGACATCTGCTGGACAAAAAGAAAAAAGAGACTCAATGAAAATCTTTCCAAACTACCTGCCCCATGCGCGACTTTACTTTAAAGCTTTAGGTATTACCTTTCAACGTTCCAAGGGTGTCGTGTTTGGGGGACCTTGAATTTGAAACCAGCCTGTTAGGGAAGATGCTCTTCCACAGAATAAAAAATATTAAAGGAACACCAAAGTTTAAAAACAGGCCTGTCACTCCCTGTAGGAGAATGTTTTCAATGTGACCCCACAAGTCTTGAGAAGATGCGGTGCGGAGGCAACTCTTTCTCCCTTCTTAAATTATCTCTCAAGGAGGGGGATAAGTCGAGACATTAACCCATTACTTCCCGGGGGTAGAAATAATTGGAATATTTTCATGGAATTTTAGACAATGCTTCCTTTTAGCTCTCACATTAGACTTATGTTGTTGTTTTTCGTCCAATAATACACTAGCGCCCCTGGCGGGCACGTACATATATGTACGCTTGGGAGGATCTCCTACAAGAATAGTATAACTGAAAAATGAATATGATGTGAACTAATAAGTTCGAGTGTTAAGTTATATTCTTATTATTTTCTTAAGGAATAAATGAATTACATATATTTTAGTATTTTCTATATACAATGGATAAATATAAATATAACTACTGTAGATGATAATCATTAAAACAATTTGCACATAAACCTATATCACATTTTTTACATCTATATATACATTTGAAGAACATGAAGCACAAATATTTATTTTATTCGTTTTGATAATTAAATGGCCCACATTGTCGTACCTAATCAATGAAAGGTTTTCCTTATTTTCTAAATTTGGCAATGGAGTGTTTGCCCTATTTTCTCCATGTTTTAAAACCAAAGTTTCAGTACATGCTCTGGTAAAATCAAGTAATGAAATATTTTTCCTATCTTTTGAATTCAAAATTTTACCACTTTTTCTATAAAGACGCCATGCTTGGACCATTTGTACATTCAAAAACCAATTGTATAGACACCAATACCATTTTTTCTTTCTTAGACTAATAGTATAGTTTGCTACCATATTGTCAAAAAGGTCGACTCCTCCCATATTTTCATTATAAATTTTACAAAGATAAGGCTGTTTTACTTCCACTTTTTTCTTGGCATCTCTCGAATATCGATTACATTTTCCGATAGGATCTTTCCCAATAAAATTACTCACAATATAAACTGGGTCTCCGTCTTTCCAGACGACGACCACTTTATCGTCATCGATGTACGAACATTTCATATCTCCCCTCTTCATGGATTCCTTCTTTGAAGGGATAGGCATTGAATGCAATCTATTTGATCTCATAGTTCCGAGTACACCAACTTTCATCTGGTCTCTTAAGTTGTCCATGAGGTCGAAGCTAGTGAAGAGGTTATCCATGACCACCTTACTACCTTGGGATATTTGGGCTTTTTCAATGAGCCCATACACAACATCTGGTCCTTGTCCAAGCCCATATATATTTAATTGTGTTTTGGCTCCTCCATAAGGAATACAATGAATAAGCTCACCGGAAGATGTCGCTAGTGACCAAATCTTGAAACCGAATTTGTTGGCTTTACTTTCGCATATTGTTTCATGTTATGGGGGCCAAAGTACTTGACCATTGATTCATCCACGCAAACAAATTCAGTCTTCTCTACATATTTTTGGCAGTTTCGTTAATGGTCTTGAAGAGCATGAAACTTTCCAAAAAGGGTCCTTGGTGTTCGTTGGTTGTTATCAGCAAAATGGGTATAACGTTGGAGTTCTTCAAACCTATTCCTTGACATCGCTTTCATTATTAATTGATTATTGGAATCCTCATTTCTTTGCCAATACATATTTCTTTGTGCTGCTTTGACATATCCACTGATGTACATAATTGCATGACTCGCTCGAATGGTATCTGAGTTAATTTTATCACAAAATGCTTGATTGCTTAAGTGACTAGCGTATCGCTTAGTCTCTTTTGGAATTTCTTCTATACATAAATCGGGTATAAATAATTTTAAAAAATCATATGGAGTTGTTGTGTTATCTGTATCAAATGGAATTGTGGATTTGGTCCATGTGGGCTGTTGTAGAGAGGAATTTTACTTTGAAATCGAAACTTTGATGAAGATTGTTTCTGCTTGCATTTTTTGTTCGTTTTAACGTTCCAATTTCCGTTGAAGGAAGCCTTTTTTGTTCTGTTTGCCTACAATTAATTTAGAGAATACTGATATATTTAAAAGTTATATACCTATAGCAACTATTTTACTTACAAAGATTGAGATTTATCATCATGTTGTTCTTCGTCCATATTTTCATGTCTACAAAATTCCGCATTGGAGTTCAATAATACTCTTCCAAGACAGTTTGGATCTTTTTCAACTCCTTCTTGTTATCACTTTCCTCGTCTGTCAGCTCATGAGGATCTTCCGACGAATCATATAAACAGATGTGTCGGAAGGGTTGTCCTCCAAAATCGAAATTATTTCGTGGAGCTTCAAGCTCCGATTTCTATAATATCAAATTTAAAATTATATCAATTACTTGAGAAAGTTTATTTTGGAAGCGTTTGAAATTATTCAAGTTATAAGTACATGGTTGATAGGGTTCTTCCCAAGCGTACATATATATTATGTACGTTCAATAACAAAACTTAATTTTTGGGGAAATAAATATTGTAAGGCCTCATTTGGAGTAATTCATTTTCAACTTACATATCAGAACTACATAATAAAACTTTGAAAAATATGAAAAATATATTTTGTATTCCTTTTATAGCTCGAAGTTTGCGACCCCGTTCCAACACGATCCTTCCTAAATGAAACACCTCACTTTACTGTCCTAACTACGCATAAATTAATTATAAAAATAAAAAATGTACTAATATTTGTTGTGAGGGAATCATCAAGAAATATAAAGTTGAACTACTTTTTCAAGCTTAAACGTTAATTTTAAAATGCGCATTTTTTACGTACATAAATGTACGCGTGGGAAGGAATGGGTATACAAAAATGCCTTTAAAAAACCCTTTGGACGATTACAACCTCCAAAGACGACTTCATATCTTTCTACGAGGGAGAAGATGCTGACCAATCGATGCAATTGTAACAAAAACTCAGATTTTAATTTACTTAGGAAATGAGAGCAAAAAAACAAAATTTATTTGATTCTATTATATATATTACAAAGATATTATATATTATTAAAAAAGATCAACAACGCTCTACTTAGCACCAAAGCCTTACTGGCAAAGAGCCGTACATTGGATCGTCCCCTGCAACCGCTGGACCTTAGGACAATATGTATCTCCTCGATATGCTGCATGGACCACCCCTTCGGTCACGGACAACTCATGGACGCTAGCTGGCGATTTGGTCAAATATGTCCCCTCCCGTACTTAAGAGATGCCTTAAATCCCATTTAAAGTAATTTAAAAAAATAATGATCTTTTACACTGCGTTTTAGTGTTTATGTTTTAATATTTAAATTATTACTTTGGACAAGTTAATTAGTATGTTTCATGTAAGATGCTAAAATTATGAAGTACATATAATATTTATATGTTGTATTTTTTTTACTTATTAGCATCTGTTTTATATATCTTTTTGTATACAAAATCTTATCCATGACTGTAGAATAAAAATAATTCTTAAAGCATAGTTATTGTTTAAAATACATATTTTTTTATGTCTTCAATTTTTGTGCTCGTTTTATAAATTGTTTTTCTGTATTTGTCCTAAAATGATAATAATGCTCATAGTCTGCTGACTATAAAAAATATATTAATTGATTCATATCATAAATAAAATAAAAAGAACTGCACAAGTGTGAACAAATACAATCATTATTTGTTAGGAATTTCTTTAAAAGTCTTTTTATGTATTCGTAAAACGAAGCATTAAAAAAAGTTATATATTGTAAGATTGAATATTATTTCCCCCGTATGAGCAATCCACGTTTAGAATATTGATGTCAAACTTCCTCCAAAAATATTCCTTTTATAACGCCTCATCTAATAGAACATTTCCTAGAACACTGGACAATCTTCTTATTAAATTCTATCTAATAATAATAAATAATCATTTAGTTCTGCTAATGAAAATAAAAAAAAAATTTCATTTCCCCAAAATATATTTCAAAGTATCCTCACTAAACCAATGCAAATTTGATTCAGAATGGGGAGATAGAAATTCGGCAATAAAAAACATTTGAAAGAAAAACTATGTGATAATAATATGTTCAAAAAAATATTTATCAGTATAATTATTTTAGAAAAAGCACGGG
>CP045906.1:13564885-13649621 GCA_013387185.1 Caligus rogercresseyi | reverse complement strand
GAACAACTATCGAGACTTTTATAATTCTTTTCAGGGATTGCCTTCCATTCTCTGTAAAAAATGACAAGGTTGTATCCATAGAGATAAAAATACATAAAGAGCTTATTGGATTCTTCAGAGGGAATACGTGTTTTTGCCAATATAAACAAATCTGTTAATATCTATGATTAATTTACGATGACGTAGTACAAATTACTTTGTTTATATTGGGCACAAGCGACACCCTGAACAATTTCTTTGCTATTGAAGGGAATAAGTTATCTATATTGTATCAAGCAACACCATAATAAAAACAAAATTAGTTTTTGACTACTAGTATAACTTATTAACGGCAACATTTTCTCTCTCAAGGAGTGAGAAAGATTCTAAGAAAAATAATTTTCATTTATCATTTATGATAAAAGTTGGTTTGTTTTCCGAAAATTAAAATACAGTAAACGGCATATTTAAGGATTTGAGGGCTTGAAGGTCATTAAAAATATGCCTATGACTTGCTCTGGCATTTGATACACATTCATACCAAATTTCAGACAAATATATTAGCCGTTTCGAGGTCTATTAAGAACAAACACAGAAATAAAAAGACACCATTGAGAATTATAGATATATATAGATATAGCAGCAGTACCCGGCGTTGTAGTGTACATATAACATAAAGATATAAAAACATCAGGCTTGTGAGCGATCAGGAAAAAAATAGCGATCCGATCAAAAATAGCGATCCGAAATTCTTTGCGATATAGCGATATAACGATCAGGGATTTTTCCGATCAGCGATCCGATCAATTTAATTGCGATCAACAAAAAAAATTACCTATGTAATACTAATTCTAAGTAAAATTTAAATGTATATAGAGTCAAACCTTTATAAACATTCATTTATATATGGCAATGGAATGGTTGTTTCCCATAGCCTATGACAGTGGTTCCCAAACTTTTTCTGCTGGGCCCCCCTTTGGTATATAAGAAATTTTTGCGCCCCCCCCCCCCCGCCAAAAAAAAGGACATACACACATTTTGTTCTCAGAGTCCATTGCAGTTTATTTCACACATTGTAATTAAGGGTACGGTTACTTTGATCTCCTACCTGAGCTAGAAACAAAGAGAAACCACACTTCAACACGGCCATCGTGCTAACATTCCTCAAAACTCTCTATTATTGTGCTTATTATAGAAGTATCTGGATCCACGAGTTCCGTTGAACATATTCATGAGCCGAGTCAGTGCTAGGAGCGACCACATTGATGAAGGAGCTCCCAAACGTCTCGTCTCTCCTCCGATCATTGAGGAGGAGGATGAGACAAGACGGGGCAAATATAATGACTGGAATCATGCCACCGTCCACTCCCATTCGAGAAATTTGATCCCAAGCAATGATGAATCAATGTAAACAATAATAAGAACAAGGCAGGAGCACTCTGGATGACGAAAACCATTTTTCCTTCTTCTTCTATAATAAGACTTATTGTACTTATTATAAGTACAATAATAGAGAGGTTTGTGAGAAATATTAGCACGATGGCCGTGTTGAAGTGTGGTTTCTCTTTGTTTCTAGCTCAGGTAGGAGATCAAAGTAACCGTACCCGTAATTAATACAAACTTCAACCTTTTTTTTTGTTTTTTTGTCCATTTTCTAGCAGTGTATTTAGTCAACGGCATTATATTTTCATTCATTCGTTTTTCCTGCGCCCCCCCTAGGGGTCGCGCCCCCCACTTTGGGAACCACTGGCCTATGAGCTCCAAAATAACGACTTCTCCAAAGGCGCTTGTCTGTATATTTTAGGACAAAAATATCAGAATGATTTTTCTCATAGCCTATGAGTTAAACACTCTGGCTCCACAATTGACATATGTCTGCATACTTTAAGACAGGAGATGCCAGAATAAATTTTTCCCATAGCCTCCAAAACAATGACTTCTACATAGTCGCCTGTCTGTATATTTTAGGACAAAAAATATATCAGGATAGCACAAACTGGGTTTTTCCATTAGTATTAGTCTGTATTTTGTGTTTTCTAAACAAATAGTTGTTGGAATGGATTTTGGTCAATATGACAGCTAGTTAAGTTTTAGAAATGTAGGGTTTGTCTCAAAAATCCTTATTACAAACATTTTATCTTTTTTAGTTATTTATACAAATTGATCGGATCGCTATTTTTTAGTGATTTTCTTACGATCAAAAGATATAAAGATTTTGCGATACTCCGATCAGCGATCAAATATCGCTATATCGCTATTGATCGCCGATCAGAAAAAACTCCGATCAACAAGCCTGAAAAACATAGACAGCTTATTGGATTATTCAGAGAAATACGTCATTGTGTCCAGATTACAGCTCAACAATGTTTCTCTGCTATTGGAGGGAATACACTCTTGATATCTTTATATCTCTATGACAAATAAAGACCAAGGAAACTTCTTGTATTCCTGATACAGACCCAATCTACTCGTCAATCCTCTTGTTACAAACCGGCTGATAATTCTTATAAATTGCAGCATGTTTCTTTTCCCATCCTATTATTACTTAGAACATATGGGTGTGTTTGAATATTACAAGCTCTTCCCTCGCTTTGTCAATGTCGTTAAGTTATCCATTTCAATACAGTTAGATATATTTAAATATGATTGCTTATTTAGAAAATCAAACTTTAATTTAAAAGATCTTAAATCTGTATGCTGAAAGGTTGCGTTAGCACTTATTATTTTTTCTACATTTAATGTTACTCCCTCAGCGTCTGAGAAGAACAAAGCATTATCAACGTGAATTTTGATACACGTGCATTTCCGCATCCACTTGGATGTGTTCCTGCAATGAGAGAAGTGCTCTCTGTGGAGGCTATCGGAATAACGTCTGCATGAACTTGATAAAGAAGAAAGGTTCTTATTTGTTTAAAGAAGTATTATTACCGAAAGGCGGATTGCTCCGGAGCTTCGTATCCAGGATTATGCCTCGTATCAACCAAACGACAGTCCGAAATCGAATGCATGAGCCTGACGCGGTCCTTAGTGGAGGACAACGAAAGTGAGGAATATTTGATGAAAGTATCTTATCGCATGGGATTATAAATATTTGCATTTAACTATTTTATTAAGCTTGATATAATTATCCTGGGCAACTAATTAATGGAGAAAATTATGAAATATGTATGAAAAATGAATATTTTTCTCTTTTTAAGAAGATTCCTGAAAACTTACCTCGATGCCTCTCAGATGACGCCGAGCAGCTTCTTTTTCGGAGCCATTAATGGCGTTCAATTAACAAGGTATCCAACGGAGCTTCTCTGGTCACTAATCTAAGCTTCAAGGATGTCCTATTGGAATATTTCTGCCCTTAAAACGGAAGAAACCCTCGTTACCAGAATCCTCCGAAAAATATCTCCAACTACATTCTTTAGTACCAGGAGAGCGAACTCGAAATTAATGATCTTGTGAGTATTTATTGAATAAGTGATTGGCTGATCATTAATTGTGCGTCTTATTTCCCGCAGCACGTCAATTTCTGGCCTTTAACCGACCCATTAAATCTGATTGAGGCTTATAGAAGAGTCTCAATTGACATTTTGTCCTCAGTTGTTGGGAACGACCCTAAAGTGGACTTGAATATGGAATGAGGGCTGTGGACGAAAGGCAATCGAATGAGGATTTTAAATAGAGACATAGAGCAGGACACGGACAACTGGAAAAGAGCTCTTGAATATTAAGATCACGTGGCCACGTAAGTGTCTTGATATTTTTTTACGGAATGGGTATGAGTTTATCTACAAATAATAACCAAATTTAATAATTCCAATTTCTTAAATGATCGTTATCACATTGCTCAGCTTTTAAGTGCTAAAGGATTCTACAGCTCGGTTTTTAATGCCAACCCTATATTTTAATTTAATTGTCCATGGTATGCATGGATTTGCTTGGATCTTATAACCACGTGCTGCATAATAAAAACTAATTCAAGGGATGATGGAGTAGATTCGATTATTCCATCTCCCAACAAATTTCAAGCTGGACTTCTGCATGGCTACTACTACTACAGTTGGTTATTCCGACAAACTTGACTAAGTCGATTTCTTAAGCGATGAACTCAATTTGAGGTCGATGAGTAATTTTTTATTCTTGTTATCAAGTGATATTTAATATATTATGATGTTATATTTACTCAATAAATTTACCAAAAGTCGGATATAAACTTAAAATAAGTCAGCCCCTGAAGCTATCCTAATAGTTAAAATAGTCTACATATTATGCCTTGATTTACTTATTATCAGGAGCAGAATAAAAATGATCTATTAAGGGAGTAGTCTTTTCATTGCTCCATATCCAAACTGATAATCTGCCCATTTCAAGCAGATTACAAGGCTTCTTCAAGTATCGAATTCAACAACACAAAACCTCTGGGTGACTTTTTGACGATTCTTAAAGAAATGAACTCATTTAGTATGTAAATAGTTATTTTAATTTTCTCTTTAGCAAGTGTCATTTTATCATTGATGAGGTTTATATTTATCCAACCTAATTAACGCTAATCTGTTAAAAATGAGCATGGATGTCAATTTACGGGCGCTTATCAAGAATATCGACCTAAGGGTGGAGGTTACGTGATAAATTTATATGTTTCAATTGCGAGAGCCATCGTAGTTATAAAATTCCGATATGTGTCTTAATATGTTATTGAAGGCATCCTCCACGCTCTTCTCCCATCCCTCTCACCACAGAAATTCGTCCAAGTGGCCTGAGATAATTGGACCATGAACGTCGGCCTTCGGCTCTTGGTATTTTTTCAATAGCACTGTACGTTGTTTGTGTGAGCACCCATCGGGGATCCACAGTTACATTTGTAGCGTTGATGATTCCTTCATCGTGATCAAATGAACTGGTAATTCTTTCCTCTCTTTCTTGATATCATTCACAGCAATAAATAGCATACTTAACCCATTACTTCCATGACCCATTTAAAATTATTATTTTTTTGCCGAAAATTTGATTTCTTATCCCTTTTAGTATAAATATGGATAATAATGATATTGTTTTTTCTACCGCCCCTCAGACCTTAGCAATGGCCGCGTACTTAAAGTCCGTGATGGAAGAAGTAATAAAATGTTTTCTTTCTCTTTTTACTTCTAAATAGAAACTAAGCATATCAAAATTAATATTTTCATTTATATACAATTTATACAAATTATTTGCTTTATAACTTACGCAAATACCTATGTACCAAATTTTATTTTCGTTTACTTTTTTGTGTGGCAGTCCGAAAAGCACTGTGACATATTAAGATATATTCGCACCTGAAAAAACATGTATTTTAAAAATCAATGTTCGAAAATGAGAGCATGTGAAGAGTTTTTATTATAGCCTTACATTATATTGCATTTAATAACAGGGTTCACTGTTTGTATAATTTTTTTAAGCTTCAATTTTGTTCAAAATTTATTAAATTAAATTAATTACTATTTCACTTAAGAACTCCTATTAATTATTTCAATGATAGTTGTGTGTTCTCTATCAGGACTCTAAAAACGATTTAATAACTGCTAATTTAATATCAAAGGCAAAAAAAACTTCACGCAAGGGACACAGAAATTATCTCGATAACCACTGCTTCTTATGAAGGAACTGCAGAAACGTGGATTCTTACTTCCGGAACTTGTAGAGAAAATAGAACCGAAAAATGTCCTGTATCAGAAAAAATACTTAAAAACAAAGATAGTATTTCTTGTACAGATAAATTCAAAATATGTTTTTAGTTAAATGGAAAGATAATAAAGAAATATCTCAATAAGTAATTATCGTAGTGAAATAATTTTTGACATTCGAAGTCATATTGGACTTGTGTGAGAAGTTTCAATGTTATGGTATCATTTTTTAACTTTCGGCTCTAATGGGTTAATTAAATAAGCTTCTAAGATAAAGTATTTGAACAGCATAATACCACAAAATCAGGTTAAAACGCGTACTTTAAAGTACGCAATGGAAGTAGTGGGTTAAGTACTACCCAAGGTCTGTATAGTAAGGCCTGGGCGATACAAAAACAAACATGTAATCCTAGCAGTGTTACTATTTAATAACGTCACCACTGTCATACTATAAAAAATTAAACATTTCATTAACTAAATGAAATTATATTAATACATAAACTGCTCACTTTGTTTTAATATTCTTAATTTGGAAGCAAAGTCAAGTTGTATTTTTTATTTAAACAGAAAATTCGAATAAATGTAAATAGTTTTGAAAAACACAATAGCCTATCAGGGGGACAGTCAGGGTGGGCTTTTTGACGAACTGAAACGAATCTTTCAATGAGATTAGTTCCACGATCGATTTCTTCACCATGAAATAACTTTATTTCTAAATTTTTCAAGTACGCAATGGAAGTAATGGGTTAAAGATCAAAATAAATACATATATATGGCTTATAAAAACAATTGCCTTCGCTCGCCTGTGACGTCATTAAGTAGTAACACTGCTAGGATTACATGTTTGTTTTTGTATCGCCCAGAACTAACTATACAGACCTGGCGTATCACTTAAGTGATACCTTCAAACTTCAAAAAATGTTTTATGGATTAACGAGTCCACCTTTTGATAAAAGATGGACGATGCATTTTTTAGGAGGTGTCATCATGATTTTGATCCAAGCTCTAGATATTTATCTTTTAAACTTAAAGGCCATCCAACCAGCTACGTATGCCAGAACTTGTTTACTGGGATCATCTAATCGACTAGAAATTTCAGTTGAAGCCTTCTAATCAAATGCATCAGTGTCACGGCTGTTTTCGCGTTGGAACGTAGAGTCGAAGTCTTCAACTGATGATCCATATGGCTAACAACTTTTTGAGTGAGGAAGCCAACAGAAGAACAATCATGATTCTCTTCTAGTTGACCTGGTGGTTTTTTTTCACAAGGACATCATTGTTTTTACCAATAAGCAGGATCCCAAGCTTTTGAATAAATTCAGATGGAGACGGATGATGATTGTCTCCACTCAAAGCTCGTATTCTTAGAAAAATAATAATCTCAAGATGGTTCTGATTTAGCCGAGATGTCATAATATAATTGATTCCTTGTTTTTTCATGTTATAATGTAGAGCAAATGTAGGCGTGATAGATTTGAGGACTCCTTTTGCTTGTTACTCCGTTAATTTTCATTTCTTGAACCATTCTTTTTCCATTTATGAAGGGCCTGTTCTTGATCGTGAAAATGACGCCCAAAGATTCTTGTCACTTAAGATAAGATCGTTCATACAATCAAACCAGTCATTTATTGTGAGAACTGCGTCCACTTGTATATGTTTTTGACGGTTGTAGGAAAATTGCCCGAAAGAAAATCGCCCGAAGGAAAATTGCCCATAGGAAAATTGCCCGAAGGAAAATTGCCCGAAAGGAAAATTGCCTGAATATTTATAATTTGTTTTAAAACGCAAAGAATTTTTATTCCCAAAGTTACTAGCTAGTTATGCAATAGAATAGTTACTTGAGGTGATTAAATTTGGAAAACTAAATTTTTAATCTATATAATAATTCACCAATCTCTGTCCGTCCGTCCGTCTGCATGTCCGCACGCTATCTCCTCCCACATTTATGGTCAGATTTGAACTTTGAAGGTACCTATGGAATTCTTGGATCAAGGCGGACCTAATAAAACTATTTGCAAAGTGATGGGACCAGAAAATAAAATAAAAATGTCATTGGATACACCTTTTCTGATTTTACTACCTCCCTAGCAATCATTCTATGTCTTTGTAGTACTACTCTATTTATCAACTCATTATAATGGATGTATCTAAAAAACACTCTCAACACAAGATGACATAAGATAACACCACTTTTAAACCCAATTCTCTACCCTAATCCTCAAATTTAAATTTTTTGTAATTATTGATTTTAATTAAAATGCATACATACAACTTTTCATTTTAAAAATGACAAGTTTATTTCTTTGAGGTATTAATCACATTAATTAATTTTCAAGGACTTCATTGTACACAACATTGACCACGTGGTTCGGATGGATTGCATCGGGTGGTTTGAATATTTTCAGACCCTTTGAACTTGTAGCTCTTGAGACAACTGCATACAATTGCCTATGGGCAAAGAATTCCTCAGTAATATTTGCTCCAACAATTTTAAGGGTTTGCTCTTGAGCTTTGTTGGAGGTCATGCTGAAACAGGCGCTCCATTTCAAATGGTACTTGGGTATCCTCTGGCTGAAATCGAATTCTTGGTATAAGCAAGATCTTTCCTTTGTTGGTCTCTCCAATGCCAAGGGCGTGAATGATTTTAGAGGAAAAATCCATGACCACGTATCGCTCCATTCACTTGACCGTTGCTTTGGTCCAAGTTGGTCAAAAGCATGATGGGGAAACCCCTCTTCAACACTATTAGGTCATCAGGCATACCAGACAAAGTAACCTGAAAAAGAATTCCTCAGTTATATTTGTAAATCAATAGTTACAAAATTTAAAATTGAGGATTAGGGTAGAGAATTGGGTTTAAAAGTGGTGTTATCTTATGTCATCTTGTGGTAGAGAGTGTTTTTTTAGATACATCCATTATAATGAGTTGAAAAATATAGTAGTACTACAAAGACATAGAATGATTGCTATGTTGGTCAAGAAATGAAAAAATAGCAGTGTGTACACTGAACTTTTGCCTCCTCTCGTATATTCTTTAAGGTCTGTTTCACCCACAAACTAGCTCCAAAACCTACCCACACCCGTACCGCGTACATATGGGCGCCGTAGGCGCCTAAATATGCGAGTGTAAGAAATTAAGCAGTTTTATAGTATAACAAATGATTTTCTCTACTCTTCAAAAAGTACAATATTCTATAATCGTAAAATATAATATAGGTACATATGTCTAAAACAGTTTTAAATTATAGGCCAGAGACTTAAATAATCTTTTGTGTCATCAATACTGTAATAATTGTTAACAATGTTTAATATACGAGAATTTATTTGAGCATACTTTTTATTTTTCCGGAAAACATCACCTCTACGAATTTGAACAATCTTAGACCTAGACATTGTCTCTTCTTTTTGTAGAGTCGCTATCAGTTTCCAGATATTTGGATGATTACATCCAATGGTTTTATTGAGTGCATTGTGGTATCCTTCTACACAGTTGTTTGTTCTGGGTTCTCCAGATAATACTCTTTCATAGACATTCCACATATGAATTGGGTATCTTGGATGCCTTTTCCTATTATTAATTCTTCCTCTTAGAATTCCAATATAATTGGACTCAAAATACGAAATAAATTCTATTGGAATAGATTCATTTTCTGTGAGTTCTTCAAAAACTTCAACAACATTGTCTAGAGGTACAAATACAAGCTAAGAAAATATTTTAATTTGAAGACTAAAACCTCCTTCAGAATGGTATCGATTTTTGTTCCCAAGTTCAATAATTTTTATAATAATAATAATAGTCTATAAGTAGTTTCTGACTTGTTTGGTAGAAAAATGAATAATCTAAAAAGTGCTAGATACAGATCCGATCCCTCAACTGACCATAAAATAATTGACATCACCCTACGTTATGTTCCAAAGAAAAATACCTTCAAAATTCCGAAATGGGTTCTTGAAGATGATTAATTTTCTATAAAGTTGAGGTCTAACCTGGTAAGAGGACAAAATTTGATCCCTCCTAAAAGAGCATATTCTCTCCTGGTACATTTGGTTATGAAAACAGTTGAGGGTTATTTAAAGTCTGAGAAAAGGAAAGCAGCTCGTCTGCCAAGCAGTATTGAGAATGCTTTGAGCGGCACTTCGATTTTCATCAAAACAATTACTACAGATTTAATAAATGAAAACAAAGTCACTGACATCGCGGAAACAGAAATGGCAAGAAAAAGAGACATCGAAACGAAAGTTTCCCTTAAATATAAATATCTCCCTCGTAATGAGCATTGTTCTGCATCGACTATAAAAAACATTATTGCCGGAAATAGGGTTTTAAGTATACCTTCGGATATATTGCAATTTTTTCATAATCGGTTCTCTGATATATTAGGTGGAGACAGATCCAACTTCCCCAAAAAGTAAAATCCTTCTACGTCCAAGGTGTATACGATGGAAAACATTATAGATTATATCAAAAAAGACTATAAAGACTACAAAGCTTCTGGTCGTGATGGTATCTGTGGACGTGTTTTTACCCTTGCTCCAAAAGAGATAACGCCGTATCTCTTAACCATAGGAAATTTTATGGAACAATCAGGAAGAATTCTTTCCAGGGGTCGTATAGTTTTGCTTCCGAAGAAGGGAGACGGGACAAATTTTAATCACTGGAGACCCATAACCATTTTAAATGACGCGTACATAATTTTAGCAGGTGTTTTAGCTAAACAGATCGAACCCATTTTAAACTCAAAAATAGGAGGAGAACAGAAAGGTTTTCTTAAGCGTAGGAAAATTACTGATATTTCTAGAAATATTTCCACAGCAATAGAATCCATTAATCGTCGTAAAAGGTATGGTGCCTTGGTTGCAATCGATTTCAGGAAGGCGTTTGTCATATTTTAAAGTCAATTATGTGTCTTCTTCCAAAACGTTTTTTTAACCCCATCAGGGCTCTATTGTTCGATGGCTTATCTATCCTTTCACTGGAGGGTATCAACAGTCCTCCCATTCATCTTAAGAAGAATTGTAGACAGGGATGCCCTGTAGCTCCTCTTCTATTTGTGGCAGCGATTAATGAACTTCGAAAAAATTAATTAGAAAGTACTCAGGATTTGGAGTGTCTTTTAATGGTGTGAGACATCTGCTCGACCTTTACGCGGACGACGTAACTCTCATGGTTGAAGCCAGCTCAGAAAAACAATTAGTAAAGAGAATTGAAATACTGCTCTCGTCCTTTACCAAATTCGAATATAATTCCGGTCTGAAAATTAATTACAACAAGACGGCCATACTCCCGTTGGGTTCCTGGACCCCAGATAGTTCTTCTTTAATTCATAGTTGTCGGGTTGTGTCTTCTTTATGCATTCTTGGTATTGAATGGAGGAAAAATGGTGTCTCAGAGGGTAATTGGTCTCAAATGAATCGGATTGCTTATAATAAAGTGAGGCAATGGCGCAATCTTTCTCTGCAGAAAAGGATCGACCCATATAATACCCGAGAGATTCCACTGGTGATGTATAGAGCCACATCCATCCCGTTTATTGCTGAATTAGCAATAGTAGAAGAAGACTCTTGGCTGCGCACTCTTTTTCATAAGTCATATCTACCCTCCTTAAAACGTCCTAAAATTTTTGCTGGAGGTGGGATTTGTCAGTTAGGCTCTATCTTACCCAAATGTTATCTACGAATCGTAGAAGAAATGGGCGTTTTACACGACAAAGACTGGATAATATTTTATACATCCTCCGAATCTTACAATTGGTTCCATATGGGTACTCCTTTAACGAATTCAGATTTGGAAGCATTTTCTCCCTTTTTAGCTTCAATACAAAGAATCATATGGACGGTTCTGCCTAATTTCTTTTCTGATACTGTTGTGGATGTAATTTATGAAAATAGAGAAAAAGAACCTTTTCTCAAAAAATTGGATCTCCTGTTGCATTAGAGAGAATCGCTTTATCTCAAAATATTCTAACACTCCATGACCTGAGATCGGCTCCTGTCCTCAATGTAGGTAGGTTTCGATTTCCTTTAGAACGTTCATTCAATGATTTTAGTCCGTCCAAGCCTTAGTTTTTAAAATTTTATTCCCATAGTGAAGATTCCTTTGGATCTATATCAGAGAGCTTCATACAATTGCTTGATCTCCCTCAATCATGGAAACAGAGGATTTTTCGGTCGACGTGTGGTATAATTGATAGTGCCAAATTTACAGCTCAGTTTCAGATTTCTGCTCGTTTACTTAGATTTTATTACCCTTGCAATAACTGTGGGGCTTTATTCAACTCAATCATTCATGCCTTTGCTGAATGTCCTGTTCTTATGGTGGTCAAGCGTTTTATTCAAATAAATGTGTGCGAAAATGAAATAATTACCTCAAATCTTATAAAAGCCTTTATTTTGTTTGGTGTTTATAAACGTAAATATAATGCCCCCCTATCCAAAAAGCTATTGACACAGCACTTTTAAATATAAAATCGTTAGTTGCAAAAAAAAATACGACAAACTCATACATCGAGGTCGAGGATCTAAGGGCAATAATCATCGGAGCCGCCGCCCGCTACTCAGCTCTGCAAATTAAGATTCCGAACGCAACATCAGATGATTGGAAATGGGCTGGAAATGTCGTCCGATTCGTACCATCGAGATCAATTCATATTTTAAAATCAGCCAAGAGGATCTTAAGAAAATATCGGCGTTTTTTAAGGAACAAATAAATTGTCATTTTATATATAGGTCATCACTTTTTAACAGTAAATTTGAACTATAACGTTCATTTATGTTTTTACGCAACTGTTGAAGAGAGTTTTATTTATTTTATATTTTATTTTATATATATTTATTTGTATTTTAATGTAGTTTGTATTACACTGTATTGCTTGTTACAAATACTGAATAAAACTTCGTGACCGAAAAAAAAAATATGGGTACAGCGATGGATGTTTCAATGTATATGTGAACAGTTACAATTTGGTAAAAAAATCAGGGGTTATCTTGAATGTACCATCAATGGCCCATTTCCTATTATTCGTCAAATCTTGAAGGCTTGAAAACGTCCCAAATATGAGGATTCGACTTTGATCCTCCTCTCCAGAGTCATATAAAAGAAAATTCTCTTCAGAATATTCTAGAGTTTTGAATCGAGGTGGAATTGAGAATCCCATGCGAGATTGTCGAGATATTGGTAAATTTTCATTATGGTCTTCCATCCTTCCAACACTTCTTGCAATATTCGATAATGTTGACAATTGTGCAATTGTAGCTTCATCGCTGTTTGAAATAGCTGTCGAGATTGTTGATCGGGTTGTTTGTTGAGGTTTCTTTAGAGATGCATCCTTAAGTTCTCTTTAAAAATTTATGGAGTTCACTTCTGCCTTCGTCGATTCATGCCAATGTTCATTCACATATTTAACAATTTCAACTTTGAAGATTTGGTGTGAATTTTTGCTTTACAGTTCTTTGCCTACCTTTCGCAACATTCCCAATAAATAGGTCCACTATTTTCCTGATTTTTGTAATACCTATGTTGATATTTATCAACTAGGATCAATTGGTTTCTTTCACTTTTTATAAATTTCGCCATATCTTATTTCGACAACAAACTGATATATACTGATTTAAATTATCCTATAGAAACAAAATATTAAAAAAGATAAATTAAACGCACTAATGCATATTTGCGTATGCAATCATTAATAAAGAAAATCCTTTGTTGAGATGCCACCATAGATGGAAGCTAGTAATTTCACTATAATAGATTTACAGTTGGGTATTGGGACTCTTATACAAAAATATATAACGTATTTTCCGGAGTATAAGTCGCAGTTTTTTTTTCGTAGTTTAGCCGGGGGTGCGACTTATACTCGAGCGCAACTTATATGTAAAGTTTTTCTGCCTCCTTTTTTTTGTACGCTGGGTACATACTTATTCAACATATTTCTATATATAATTTACAGAAGGTATTCATTTTTTAAACGACATAAATAGGTTAGAATAATATCAATAATGGGGTTAAAATCGTGGGGTAATGATATTTTCAAGCTCCTGCATTTGTATAAAATAAACTGTGTTTGTGTAGTGATAAAATTTACTTCTTCTTGGTTGTTGCCTATATATAAATAATCAAAGTCTTTTGTACTAAGAACTAATTTAAAATGATAAAAACAGATCTTTAATTTGCATAAAGTATTATCTACAAATGGTCACTCGTAAAGAAAATGGTAATAAGTCTCCAAGGAATCCTTGCAGAAATGGCACATTCTCTCCTCTCTAGATCTACCAAAAATACTTCCCAAAGACAGTGTATTGGTGACTATTCTGTACTTAAAGTAGTATAACGTTAGGTCAAGCTGATTTAAGTTTAAAATGTTAATTATGGTAGGTGCTATAGCTTTCAGTTTAAAATGTTCTTTTTCCTTTTCTATTTGATTAAAGTATTCATAAAATGTAGATTTTTTAATTAGTGCATTGCGTAAATATTTATTTCTTGTCAATGTTAAAAAATTTAAAAAATTATCTCTAGGGCCTATCTGTCTTTTGAGGAAATTTAATTCGTGTAAAATTTTTGTTTTTTCTAAAATCTCATTTTGGCGTAAAATAATCGTTCTGAATAAAAATTTCTCCAACAAAGTCATTTTTTTTGCAAATAAACATCCCTGTCATAAAACTTAATCTAGCATTTTCTTTAACGGGTTCTTGCCACAACATCTTTTTTAGCATAACTTTTATTAATTCTTCTGTTGGTTCTTTAATATCTCTCCAGAATGGACTTACGGATGATAACGCTTCCAAAACTTTAAAAGGAGCTTTGCATCTAACTTCGTATATAGGTTTTTTAAAGATTTCTTTATACTTTTCTCACTATAAAACTCCATATTGCATTGCTCTTAAAAATTCTTTTAAACCATTTAAAAATCAGTATTTTCCAGAAATAACTAAAAAACAGCAAACCAAGTCCACCAAATTCTTTAGGGCAATTAATTCTCTTCCATGTTCAGTTTCTGTTTCTTCCTTCAGGGAATAGAAAACCTTCACAAAGTTCTTCGACTTTCTTACACAAAGATTCTGTTAAAGGAGTTAAAATCAATATATGGGTTACTCTTGGTAGAATGTAAGTGTTCCATATATGTATTCTTGCCGAAACGTTCTTTTTCAGAAAAAAAAATAAAACTTACGTATGCCACCTTCAACCCTGGCTAAAACTTCATTGATATTTTGATTCCTAGCCTCACCATTTATGGATATATATGTGCCCAATATTTTTAGAGATTCGGACATTTGGATCCCATACAAATTAAATTTTATTGTAAAATTAGCTAAAATATTTGATTTATTAAAATTTATATGTAAACCTGAGTTAGCCTAAAGTTTTTTTAAAAGTTCTAAAGTTTTTAAAAAGGAGGTTCTGATTTCATCCTCGTTACCAGTATATGCAAGGGTTACGTCATCTGCAAAAGCTTCTATTTTTAACTCAGTTTCTCCAAACTTTATACCTTTTATTTGTTGGCATGAGTTGATTTTATCTAATAATTGATTTATGGCGATAATAAATAAAATTGGAGAAAGGGAGTTTCCCTGTCTGCATCCTCTTTTCACGTAAAAATAATGTATTGGTTTTTCATAAAGACACCGCCATCATTTTTATAAATTTTTCATTAAAGCCATGTGACTTCATACAGTTAAAAATCCATTGGTGAGATATAGAGTCAAATGCCTTAGTAAAATATATACCTAGTATCGCCTTCTTGTTGGTTTTGAACCCAGCAATCGCGTCACAAATACTTCTACAAACGTCTTCGGGCACTCTACCAGCTACAAAGCCTTTTTGGGAATCACTAATTATTTCAGGTAACAAATATTTCATTCGATCAGCTAGAATTCTACAATATATTTTATAGGAAGTATTGAGCATAGTTAGGGGTCTAAGGTTGCCTATGTTTCTGGGATCTTTTTCCTTTTTTGGAATAAGGATAAGTTTTCCGGTAGAGATATACCCTTCAAAGTATCCCTCAAAATTTGCTTCCGTGAATACTTCTTCAAGTAAAGGACATAAAAAGATATAATATTTTTTATAAAATTCTATTGGGAAACCTTCTGGCCCCAGAGATTTATTTTTTTGTCGTAATTTTCGATGTACTTCTTAATTTCATTTTTGATGATATAAGTGTCTAATTTCTGTGCCACAGGCTGATTTATTTTTTATTTTTATTTTTTCGGTTAAAAACATTTTATTCGGTTGACTGCAAAATTTTATACAGTGTAAAATAAAATACACTAAAATTATATACAGAAACAGAGTAAAACTATTCAGGGTAGTTGCGAAAATACATAAATGAACATTGTAGTTCATATATATTTTTTTTTTGCCTAAAAACAGGCTGATTTATTTTCCATAAGCCTTGGATACTTGTATTGTTAATTTTTGGGACAAAATCTGCTGTGTTAAATAAACATTTTGCACAAGTATTCTGAAAAAACGGGTGAGTGCCGCAATCTCTACAGGAAAACATATCCCGATAAAAATCTATAACTCTCTTCTGAATTATTTCTGGGCAAGTTTCCAATGTTTCATTTTTGTTCAAAAGCTCATTGATGTTTTTCTTTTTTAAAGAATTATTTTCAAATTATTTAATATTTCTGAATAAAATTTGTTCTTTTGAAAATGTTTTTAGACCTGTTCTAATTAAAATCCCCTCACTAAAAGATTCTTGAATTTTATCTATATTTACACTTTCTGTTTGGATTATCATTTACCTTTTCTATTAAATTTTTGTATTGTATAGTCTTCTTTCTTCACTTTAACTCCTAATTTTATATACTCTCTTCTGGAGTAGTTTAGTATTTTCTTCAAAGCAAAGGAAGGAAATGTTATTTCTTTTGTATCAAGTTGAAGTATGACGTTTTCTAAAATACTTTTAATTTTACAATTTGTGGGCTCATCTTCCATCAAGGTAGTGTTTAATTCTGCCTCTTTATAAAATAAATTTCCCCCCAAAAAATTACAAAATGATTGAATGCACTATAAAACATTCCTTAGACAATTTCCATATATGTAGACATTTTCAAGTTCGACTTATACTCTGGTGTATATGCCTTTTCCTCCTTCTTTCTTCATTTTTTGGCCTGTCCGACTTATACTACGGAACAACTGATAATCTGGAAAATACGGTACTTAAATATTATCAGTTATTGTGACTAAATTCTGGACATAAATGAACACGACAGACCGTGTTTACAAATTGTAATATCGTAAAGTTTAAACTTTAAATTGCCTATTATTTTGTTAATCAATGAAATTTCTGTTTTAAGAAGTAATATCTATTTTGTGGTAAAAAATATATTTAATGGCTGACAAAAATAAATATATTTGATATTAATAATTTCTATTTTTGTAACCAAATGAAATTAATTATGTCTGATTATATCTATTACGTATAAATTCTGATTTAAAATTCAAAGACAAAAGAAAAATAGATACAACAATGATACACTCCCCTTTGTATAGAATAGGCGATATATTTTGTGTCTACTACGACCTAATATATATTTCTTTGTTTGCTTAGTCCTTTATAAAATAAGAACTATTTGGATGCAAGAAATATATTCCTTAGTTAGTATTTAAATCTTGCTGCGTATGAAATTCAGAGACGAAACAAAAAATGGATGCAACAGACAAAAATTAACTCCCCTGCGTATTGAAAAAGTGATCTATTCTGTCTTTATAACGGCCAGAAACTTATTGTATGTTTTTTGTTTTTATTTATATATTCTTTGTTCTGTTATAAACTGTATCTCAATATAATCAATTCGACAAATTATCAATTATTAAATAAATTTAAGCCAATTAGGTACTATCAATCAAAAAGGCTCCTAACACAAATGTATACCTCTTTTTTTAATTGTTCGGACCTCAAAACGTGAGGCTTAAAAAATACTGTGTCTTACAAAGAAAAGACTGTCATTTTTTCTTGAAAATTAGCTTTATCTATTAACGTAATATCTATCATGAGCAGCAGAGCAATTATTCCAGTTTCGCTGTTATATTTCAATTCCACTTTTTTAGAACATTTTATCTTATGCCTCAAAATATGCCTCAGTTTCAGCAATAAACTCTTCATTCGTTGAAAATGATGTATTATGAACTATTATTACCTACCTCACCTCATACCGACTCATGTTAGCCCCTCAGAAACCAAAAGTAGGTCCCAAATATTTGGATTGATTTCAGGTACCGCTGATATCTGAATAAGAAGATCAATAAAATATATATCATATAATAATGTAATAGTTCATAAATAGTGAATCGCAATGTTATATCAAGTTCATTGTTACTGCAACTCAGGCTAATACTCTCACTTATCTTATTTATCAATAAATTCAAGAAAATTAAAGATTTTTGATATTTTTCTCCAATTACCGAACTGACCTCCGACGTTGGATATCAGCAAGTTTTGAGGGGCGTGTTGTTGCTACACGAAATCAACGCAAACATTTAGGATATAAATTATGGGTCTGAGGGGCTAACATGAGTTATTTTAGTATCAGCAGTGAACATCATCACATTTTGAGTGCTGGTGATACCAAAAATCGACCCAAAATTTTGAGTTATAAATTTGTGTTCAAAGGGGCTAACACGACTTATTCAAGCAACGGTTTCAATAACTCATTTTAAGCTTAAATTAAGGCTTGGATACCAATACATTTTGAGAGGCGGCGGTACTAAAAATTTGGGGTTTGAGGGGCTAACATGAATTATTTAAGCATACGAGGTAGAAATTATCACGTTTTGAGGTCCAGCAGTACCCCAAAAACCCTAACATTTTGGGTATAAACTGGAGTTCTAAGGGGACTAATATAAGGCTTTGGGCATTTTGGGATTTAAAAAACACTAAAAAAATTCAGACTACTTTCCTTTCGGGCAATTTTCCGTCAGGCAATTTTCCATTCGGGCAATTTTCCTTCGGGCAATTTTCCGGGCAATTTTCCGCCTACCATTTTTGACGCCCGTGTATGAATGTCAAAGCGGAAGCCAACGTTCTCCACAATAGTCTGCAAGCCATCCTCACTCTCTGTCTCCCGGTTCCTGATACGTTTAAATGGTCAGAAGGCAATTTATGATATATCTTTAATTCTTTACCATCGTTTATTATAATCTCAATGAATTTTTTCCCCCAGGGGACTAAATTGACCATCAGGGCCCATTATTTCGAACCCTTTGTCAAGGAAATGATTAGGGATGAGTTTAATCATATGAGGAGTATCTGCAAAAAGGTGGGCATCCCGAGTCTCATCCACCGGATTTGCAAAAGAGGTTTTGCCAGAGGAGAGAGCAATTGAAGTTCTTTCATGAGAATAGCATTGCCCAAGTCAAACGACACTCAGTAAACTCTTATTCCAGCCTCTTCTAGTTTTTGAATAATCAAAAGAAGAATATCCTTATTCATGGACGTGTCAAAGTCACATAAAACAGGCAGTTTCCAATTTTTATTAGCCCCCAAACCATGACGACTTGACATTTAGTGCAGGGCTCAACCATTCTCTGTGAGTCTCTTTTCATACTCATACTTTTTCTTAAGTTAAATATCATCAAAGAAAACAACGGCCACATATTCGGATCTTGATGGGGTGGGGCTACTCATTTAGAGATAAAATCCTCACAGTTCAGATGGAATCCGGGCGTGATGCTAAAATCTTCCAGCCATCTTTCCTGTGTACGCCTACTGGTCAGTGGTAGGATGTTTTTCGATCTTAATACTCAAATGCCCGATTGCTGATTGATCTCTACGTTCAATTCAAACTGCATTAGTAAAAAATAGATGTTTATATATACATACACAACATATATATATATATATATATATATATATATAATATATATATATATATATATATATATATATATATATATATAGGTATATAACTTACCTTAGTACAAGAGCAGTTGTAACATCCTCCTTTTCATAAGATTTGCAGTGCGTGGAGGATGGGTTTATAATTTTCTTCACTTTACAAGCACTGTGTCTTTTTCTTAGCATTTCTTAAGTCATTGAACTGTTTAGACTTTAACTTGCCGATTTCCTTTCTAGCTGCCCTGGAATAATCAATAGTTAATATTTTTATTATCAAAAATATAAAACGTTAATATGTGAATGCAACCTTAAATCCTGCCGAATTTCTTATAAAGAATGCAATAATTTTTCATGATCCGATTGGAGTAGATAAAATTTATGTTTCTAAAAGAAAGTCACTTTGAGGAGGCAAAGTTAGTTATTCAGAGTCGGAAACAGGCCTAGGCTCTTGGGGCTCAGACGAAGAGCCATTTTTAGGCTCCTGACTTCATTCATCTAAAAATTCCCGCAAGTGAGCTTTACTTTTTCAATCTATCCTTAAATCTTTTCCTACGACATTTTTAAACCAACCAAGAGATGGTATGGGGGTATAATGCTTCATGGATATTTAATAATATATTTTGTGTTATTTATTTGTTATTTATTAAAAAAGCTTAAATAATGAAATTCGTTTATGTGGTCATTTTATTAAGAGGAGTAATATCTTTTATCAAATTATGTATTGTTTAAAAGCATTGGGGTTGGATTTAATAACTTATTGGAACTGTAGATATTTTTCGTACTCGATAATATTACAAAATTTCAAGTCAATTAGGTTGAAATGTATTGCTTATAAGTATCTTTTACTAAATACACATTCTCTTTTCTAGGAATCTGAATCCTGGATGCCGTACGCATATCAAATAATCGATGGTACGACCGTTTCTATTTACATAAATCCAAAGAACGAGGAACTATGTATATGTTAACATGATGTTTCTGGAGAAGTTTCTTGCCTAGAAGATTCTACTGTCGTCATTACAAATGATTCCATTTGTAGTTCGTACTCAATCAAAGAACAGGAAATATGAAGGAGATACAATTCCCAGTGTTTTCTTGGCTCTTCATTCGACAACACCGTCCTGATATCGTGAATAAAACTTCATTATTCAGGCATAGCTTGTAAACGGTAAGGACTCATATTTTTTATTTGAATCATTCTCTATTTGGTAATTCTTTGTTTCATTTATCGTTTTCGAAAGTCTGGGTCCGAAAGTCGAAAGTCATTACATATATTTATAAAGTTTGAGTAGACCTGCATATATATATATATATATATATATATATATATATACGGACATTTTCAAGTTATTGGCAAATGATATGTCATCTCGTTTTATCTATCCTTAAAAATGCACAACATTTCTTCTAGCGTTTTGCCATAAACGCTTCCAAAAGCTTAAGTTTCAATTCTTTTAAGAATCTAGTAAATGCAATTACTGATAAACTTTCTCTGTTTATATTTTCTATCCCTAGAGTTTCCCTTTTTCTTTTTATCTGCATTATAGATGTTTTTATTTGAATGGAATTTCACGTTTCTGTATTTGAGTTAGTAAGTCCGCTATAGAAAACTGATACAGGGACTGATTGTTTCTCTTACGTATTCGATTTTTTCTTGATACATATCTGATATGAAACCCAGCCTTGGATTATATGTGGTTGGTTCTTGCATGAAGCTCATGAATTCTAGATTATCGTGGGCTCATTAGTTCTTTCACTTTGAGATATTTCCCACAGAAAAATTAGTAGTTTTTCTCCAGACGGAGTTGATTTCTGTCATGGCTGTCATTAATTTGGAAAGACCGTGGCTGTCATTTCCTGCAAAAATCACCTGGAGGTTGTTATTTTTGAAGGATTCTTAAGGTCTTTTCCTAATTTGTCCTGATTCTTTGAGGAAGTTAAAAAATATTGCTGAAACATTTCCATGTAAGTAAATGGTCCTATGGGTTAAAATAATAACCCATGATATAATCATAACGAAAATTAGTCTCACAAATGTATTTATGAGTTACCAAGTGTTTTCTTCTTTGAGATGAGTCTCTAGTCACAAAAATATGCAATATTTTTAATCTATCAATGGATGTCCATGGATGATGGTGCATAAGAAAATACTACGGCTGAAATATTAGAACAAAAGGATTGTTAGGATATCATTTAAGTTTTCTAGGATAGTGCCTTTCAATCCGCCCTTGATTTGTCTCAAATTTTTTGACGAAGCAGTAAGAAAAACACTACATGCCTTGAAATGATGCCTCTGGGTTTTCTTTGTGCCTGGCCCCTTTGAATCAAGCTAAAAACTGCCATTTGTTCTATTTTCTGATTTCATTAATAGCATCATTAATTCCTCGAACGGTGTTCTTATATGTCTTCTGGATACAAATGCTTTTCCTGATGGTGAATGATAAAAGGAATAACTATTTTGTGTCTCCGAGCTAAAATGTTACTTTATATTTTTGTAAGAGGTATTTATAATCGTCAAAGGTCCCAGATTATCCTTGGGGTCTTCGCCACTTGTTGGAATGAATGTCAAATTTTCAAGGGTTATATTTCCGATTATACTAAAGTCTGAGGATGTCATTATTATTACGAAAGACAGCGGTGCAGATACATGAACAACCAATAACCCTAGAGTTGTTTTATCATCGCACTTGAATATAAAATGTTTTTTGATGATTATAAAAAGGAGAATTAAAAGATTATTTCTACGTGTTGTTTGACTATTTTTTCTTCAAATATTTTTTCACTAACAGCTTGGTTTTTTAGATCTTCTTTTAGTTCCTCTGTGCCTCTGAGGACCTCAACAACAGCTTCATTGGCACTCAGTAATTCATTGGATATGCTTGTATTTGTGTTTTAACACAACACTGGTATTACTAATATTTATATCATTATCTTTGTGATTACTCGCACCATTACCCATATGTTCTTTGATTTGACATGTGTCATTGTTCGGCTGCAAACTGTCCTCCTTTTCTACTTGTTTCTCCCATCTCATGAGCAAAGTTTTTAATATATATATCGTATATAAAATGACATATAGAATGAAAATTGTGTTTAGAAAAAACAGCTCTTGTGAATGGAATTATTACAATCCACGACGTGGGCGCAGCTTCCATTTTCGCAGAAGGTAGATTTAGGTTTCCTCTTCAGAGGTCTCTCAAAACCATGTGCCCTACAATGCCGTGGTTTTTAAAATTGAATCTTGACAGGCAGAAGTTTTATGAAGAAAAAGAAATAATAAGTAAGTTTTTAAGCATATTTAGTCTTCCTTCCTCATGGAAAAAAAGAATTTCGTGTTCGACCTGGAGTATTGCTGATGGGTCCAAATTTACAGCTCAATTTCAAATCTCGACTCGGCTCATTAAATTTTTTTATCCTTGCAATAATTGTGGCATTTTATACAATAATATAATACACGCTTTTGTAGATTGTCATTTTTTAAGGACGGTGAGGTATTTTATTCAATTAAATGTCTTTCCGCAAGAAGATATCGACTCCAATATCATTAAGGCATCGATCTTGTTTGGACCCTTCAGGCGAAAACAGAAGCTGGCATCTCATCATAAGGCAATTGAATATTCGCTGTTAAGCATAAAATCTTTAATAGCAAAGAAATTGACAAATCATTCGTACATAAAAATTGAAGACCTCAGAGCTATAATGATTGGGACAGCTGCTCGGTATTGCGCTCTGGCAATTAAAATTCCAAGCGTCTCTGCATCTTCGTGGACATGTGCTGGTGACCTAATAAGGTTCATTCCCTCCAATTCCCTCCAATACCTCAATATCATCAAATCTACCATACGTAGACACCGCCGTTACAGATTGAATAGAGATTGAGTTGTTTTGTTTTTTAGGTACATATTATATATTTAGGGTTTTTTTTTCTTTAGACAGTAATTTTGAATTACAATGTTCATTTATGTTTTTGTTTTAACGTAACTGTCTTTAGATTTTATATTTATATATTTGTTTTCTATGTTATTGTGTATTTCACTATATTTTTTTAGAATAATAAATATATATTTTAACCCCCCCCCAAAAAAAAACATGAATAATATTGTTAGTTCTATATTATTTCCATGTTTTTGGAGGGGATTTTATATATTTATGTAATGTATACGCACATATTAAATATAAATACATATAACATATACACAATCACATAACGTAGTTTTGTACTGGTATTAAAATATACAAGAAAAATATAAGATGGGAAAGCATACGTGTATAAGATGGGGAAGATGGTAAAAAAGATATTTAAGAAATCAAACTAAGTCGTGTGAGAAACTATTAAGAGCCCCAGTGGAACTGTTGGGGTAAAATATCCCGGTGCGCCGTCATCTGCGAAAAGGTGAAGGTATTTTTTTCTGTTGTTCGTCGACTCAGTCGGCTTGAATAGGAGAGGGCCTGTTTGTGTATTAAAATCCTCTCTGGGGATGGAACGCAGAATTTCCAGACTTCTTCTAACGAGATCTTGGAGACCCATAGGAGGAAGTCCATCCCCGCCTGAAACTCCTTTTCTGCTGGACTAATTGTTTAACTCAACCTAGAACTATTCTGCGTTAATTGGCCTTGACAATTGTCATTATTATGGTGCTGACAATTGTCCTCCTTTTTTTCATTTTCATGAATAACTGGCACATTCTGAGGGTCCTAATAGCGGTGCACTTTTCCTTAACAAAGATGATGTATCACTATAATATTTTATAAATATCGCAGATATACAACATTCGCTCGTACATTAGTATAGTATATAAATATAGTAATGATTATTGCTATAAAACTCCCTTCAGGGATTCAAGATGGTTAATTTCATCACTACATAGAAACTCGTCTATTAAAACCCATTAACAAAGGAATAGAAGTCACTCTGTTCAAGTAATAATAAATTATTAAAGGAATAAATATATGATCATTATAAAACTTGAAAATGAAAGTCACTTTACGATATTTCAAAAAATGGAATAACATAATAAATAGCAGACCAAGAATGATAAACCCATTAAAAAAATCACATGCAGGTGTTTCTAAATAACACTTATAGACGGGAAAGCGGAAGAAATACAAAAGTCAATTCAAGAATAAAATATCCTTTTAAATGGTATTACAAATAAATAATACAATAGATAGAGAAAATCATTTTGACTTGGATTTTTAAATTTTTGAACAACAAACAATTGTCAATTTCTGTAAATTGTTTAGTAGATTACTGCATATGCTCAAATCCTTGAAGAATTTGGCATTCCAATGAAGCAATTATTAATTTATGTGTTTATGCAGCTTTCGATATCACATCATGTTTACAATCACTTGATTATTTTATTGGTCATAGTCAAAGAAAAATCTATTCTTACAGGTTGTGGAATGCGATACCAATTGGTTAATGAAATCAGGACAACTAAAATGGAAGGCTCTATAAGCAAATCTTTTTTTAAAGAGGTATGGATGTTTATTCCTCTTAACTTTTCTTCATGATATATTTGTCCAATTATAAAGAGTGCACCATGAAAAACAACACAAAAAGACTAGATATAAAACCCCTTATAGGATTAAACGTTGACATATTTAGACAAAGTGATGTCATCACTTTTCAAAACTAATTTTGTATTGAACAAAAAATAAGTACTATCAATGATATTGGAATATAATTTATGTCATCATGCAAGGTAAGGAATATATGTATTTCAATCATAGAGATATAAAGATATAGAGAGCTGATTCCTTCAATAGCAGAGAAACTGCATTCTATTGTTTCTGTGTGTCCACTATAAACAATGTAATTGATACTACGTCAACGTAAGGTGATCATAAAGATAGAACCATAGCTATATAAACATAACACAATGACGTTTTTTTCTTCCCTCCAATAGCAGAGAAACATAGTTCAGCTATATTCTTGACACAATGACGTATTTCTCTGACGAGTCCAATAAGCTCTCTATACATTTATATCTCTATGATTTCAATATACCTTGGAAAAGAGGAGAATAATATACAAAATGGAAATGAATAGACCCATTAGAAGTCAAACCTGTATAAGTGGTCACACATCCATAGAGGCCACTCAATTTTTCTCTGCAGAACTAAAAATATACTAAGACTTTTTGTTTATAGCAGCTACCTGAAAGGTCACTTTTGGGCTTCCTGGAATATATATATATATATATTGCAGTATCTCCCAAATCACATGATAGACATCTGGAATATCAAGTGGGCATTCAACTATTAAATCTTGTATATTATGGATTAATGTTTTATTTTAGTGTATATAAGATAGAGTCATAATATGTTTGATAAGATGATTCCATAGGGCTCAGGTCTAGAGGTCGTCATATGATACATACATATGCCCTCCTCTATCCCCCAATATATATGTTTATGTATATGTGTGTATATGTATATATAAAATGGGTCTTCTTCTAGAACCTCCGAACAGGTGGTAAAGACTCTGCAATCAGCCATCCAAGAAGGAAGACCTGAATCCTGGAGTACATCGAATTAGTATCATTATACTTTGTGTAATCAACTACCTACATCGATATCGTATAATATATAGCAATCCGACAGGACCGACCAAATACCATCTATTGTTTATTAAGTGTTTACGGTAAGAATCCACTCGCTTTTGGGGTTCACTCAAAGACATTTCCTAAAAGAAAATCTCTATGGTATTCGTTCCTAGTATTTATCCTATAAATAAATAAATATGTTGTAGTGCTCTTGTGTCACGACGGACACTACAATATATATATATATATATATATATATATATATATATGAAGTGATTCCCTACACGTCATGATCCTGGAGCAAGTTGATAAGTGATCCCTTTCCAGTGTACACTCAGTCTTATAGTGATAATAGAGAACCTCTTCGGATTCTTCCGTGTTTTATTGATGGAAATACCAAATTGGTGACCCCGACATGCCCAAAACTGGACTAGCGCTAGCGGAGAGCCTACAAAGATCGTGGAGCAACTCAGAATATGCCCATTCTGGCCAAGTAAGCCCAATTCCTGGTTCCGGCGTCTAGAGGCGCAATTTACCCTCTATAGAATCAAGAATGAGCAGCAAAAATATGATCATTTGCTCTCAGGAATTGAAGACAAAGTTTTGGACCTCTTCGATGATGAATGTGACGAGGAAGAGAGCGAGAGGTACTACTAGGGCAAGATGGGACCTAGAGGTTGGGTGCTCATAACTTTGCAACGTCCATATCAACACAGGACTCTCTATGTGAGGGAGGGAAGAAAAAAAGAAGAACAACAGGGAGAACGCTCTACTGTTCCTTCCCTCCTTCCCCCCCCCCCCCCCCCTAACACACAAATAAATGTAATGAGCTACGTAATTTTTATTATTCAAAAGTATAAATATAAGCTATGTGTAGAAAAATATGATTGAATGCCTCTGTAGAAGTCCTCCCATATTTTTGCATCCATAAAAATTCATCCAGATGTTCCGGAAGCGTCTGGCTGCTTACTCCGGCCATTGACTTTAACCTATCATTATAAATAAATATAATATAATTATACATTAATGTATATTTATGAATGAATACCTTTTCTTGGCATTTTTCCAGAAGCACTCAACATGATTCGTATGGGCACCGGTCACAGGATCCACAAAATTTGTTGAGTGATTAACTCTCTCGTGCTGGTATCGAGGGTTAATGGGCAATTGGCTGATTCCGTTATACGCAGCCTATCCATCGCTGTGTATGACGGAACCAGGCTCAATTTTTTCCATGATGAGTGGAAGAAGTGTTGTAGCACTGCGATCATCAACCTTTTTAAATAAAAAACAAACATATTATATTTTTATATATTCATTACTACTTTCATATTCTTACGAATGTGAGGAAGCCTTCCTTTGTGTGAGGGCAGTACCCTCCAAAAACCCATCGTTCCGGAACCACTCGTCCAACGTGGAACTTTCGCTTGGCCATGACAGACTCGTCTATTTGAACAACTATCCCAGGCCCTCCAATTTTGTTGGGATTGTTGTTCAAATGCGTTGAGCATATATTCCTTAACTTGGAATACCACTCCACGGCTGCTGATTCCGATATTCCAAGCATATCCGGCACAATGCTCACTGATGTCTTTAGTGACCAGGCCCAGACCAATTGTATAAGCTTTGGGTAGCCTAATTTGCTACCAGCCCATAGCGAGTCCTTGCGCTCCTGAACCGTTTCACTCCTGTGAGTTGGGCATCTCCACTTCTTCTTATCCCCTTGATGGACAACGAAAGTCATAGGGTGTCCACATGTAGGACACGCCGGAGGATAAAATCGAAGACATCCTCTAACTTGCAGAAAGTCCCTCGCCGACTGAACGGAGTCAACTACACTTAAAATATCCTCAAAAGCGATGCTCATTTTAATGAAAGCTTTAAGTGATATTCGTCAACTATGAAGGGAAAACACACTTGATGGAAAATGGGAGTTCCCTGTTGTTCTTTTTTTCTTCCCTCCCTCACATAGAGAGTCCTGTGTTGATATGGACGTTGCAAAGTTATGAACACCCAACCTCTAGGTCCCATCTTGCCCTAGTAGTACCGAGCGAGACTCCTCACTACAATCTCAAAGCTAGGATCCTGGATGAGCATAATATATCCACCCAAGATAAAATTGAGAAGCTCTTCCAACTCATCGAAGCTCCTGGTAGGTTTTCTGTAAATGAAATCGTGAGCCGTGCTAAGGACTACCTGTCCAACATTCTGGATGTCCGCGAGGAGATTATCAAACAAATTCTCGTTAGGAGCCTCCCGTAGAGCAAAAGAGCACGACTCTCCGTACAATTCGCGGACTTGACGTTAACGGAGTTTACCAGAATTGTTAAATACAATACAACTCTGGCGTGTAACTCTGAAGAAGTTAATAACATCAATCTCTCCCGGAGCACTCCACAGGGACCGCAGCAGAAACCTCGTGGATGTTTCTATCACTGGAAATGGGGTAATAAGGCGACCAAGTGTGAAACTCCCCATACTTGCCCTAAGCTTACCCAGTCAAAAAACTAAATAATCGTCGGGCCCTCATCCCGACGTTAAACATCCGTGCTCCGCAAAATAACCTTGTATGTTTCAATGGTCTCCTATTTATTTATAGTTATGGGACAAAATTTCTTGCAGACACGGGATCTCAGCGATCGATCGTTTCACGGATGCTCTTCTCTGATCATCGGGTACGTCCTTTATCTAAGTTAGTAGCAGCCAATGGAACTCCTGTAAGAACTTATGGTTTGAAGAAGTTATGGGTCGAGTTCGATCCTGTAGGTAGAGTGCAGTAGGAATTCGTTGTCGCTGATAAAGACTATGGCATTATTGGGTCTGATTTTCTTAGCCACTTCAAGCTATCAGTAAATATGAAGCTCAAGGCTTTACAACTGAATGAGCCAGTATGTTCAGTAATTTAAAAAAAAGCTGTGACGTGACTGATAAACTGCTAACACGATTTCCTACCTACAAGTCTGAAATGGAATTCTGTCCCAAGCCTCGCCATGGAGTAATCCATGAAATTTTCACTACTGTAAGTCCTTGTTTTTTCTCGAACTCGTCGACTAACTCCAGAGAAGGAAGCCATAGTCAAGGAGGAAGTTTCAAAATTGTTATCTGCCGGCATCATACGGAGATCAAAGTCCAATTGGTCTTCTCCCATTCACCTCGTTGAAAAGCAAAATGGTTCGTGGCGGATGGTTGGTGACTATAGACAACTTAATACTCTCACACTTCCTGATCGATACCCGATTCCTCACATTCACGATTTTATACGGAATGTAAGAGGTTGTATGTTTTTTTTTCTAAATTGGATCTTATGCGTGCTTATTACCAGGTCCTATGTCCAATGAAGACTCCAAGAAGACGACAATTACTACTTGCGTGGGACTCTATGATTTTATAAGAATACCATTTGGGCTGCGCAATGCTAGCAATACCTTCCAAAGACTTATGGACTCCCTTTTGGAGGATTGGATTTTGTGTTAGCCTATATTGACGACATAATGATAGCGTCTAAAACGGAGGAGGAGCATCATGACCACATCAACCAGATAATGCAAATATTAAAAAGTCAACGACCTAGCATATAGCAAGAAAAAGAACATGTTCTGCAAATCTGAGATCGAGTTTCTTGGACATGTCATCAGTGAAAGTGGCATCCGCCCAATACAAGAGAAACTTGAGCAAATTCTCAAACTTGATCGGCCTCGGAAGGGTAAGGACTTGCACAAATTATTTGGAATGGTCAACTACTATCGGAGGTTCATTCCTGGCATGGGGGAGTTATTAGCCCATCTGTACAAATTACTCCCTAGTGTGAAAAGTGATGTTGTTCAGTGGACGGAAGAGGGCAACAATGTATTCTTCAAGTTAAGGGACACACTGTCATCTGTCGCTACTTTGAAGCACTACTCTCAGGAGGGAGAACTTTTCCTAACTGTGGATGCATCGGACAAGGCGATTGGAGGAGTCCTGGACCAACGTGACAAAAAGGGAGGGTTTCTTCGCTTCCAGATGTTTTCGGTAGACAAAAAAGTACCAATTAAAATTTTGATACAAACAACCACATCCCAAAAAGTCATGAAACATCACCGGAGCAGAAGAAGCTACGCTTGGCGAAAAAAGCTTTCATAATGAGGCCTCAAATCAGAGGACCCCTCTACACGCCATATGAGGGACTGTTTGAGATATTGGAAAAACATGACGATTATTTTATTCTCAACAGAAGAGGCACCTCTCCAAACAATCTCTAAAATCGTTTAAAAGCAGCATATTTTTATATAAAATGACAATTATTTTAAGTTTTATTTGTACATATTCATCCAATTTTATTTTCGTTTTATTATCCGTGTGAAGAAATTTTAAATCGGGAGGGGAGTTGTGTAGTAATTCCCTACACGTCATGATCCTGGAGCGAGTTGATAAGTGATCCCTTTCCAGTGTATTATTGGTGGAAATACCATATATATATATATATATATATATATATATACATAGGCGTAGCGGAGATGTTTGGTTTGGGGGGGCCGCATTCAATTTGCCCAAATTTTAATTAGTATTACCTAGTGTTAGTGTTACCTGGATAGAAAGAAAAAAGAAGGGAGAGAAGTGAGGCAAAATACTCTCTCCCTTCTCTTTCTATCCAGGTAACACTAACAGCAGTTACCAAATGGTAATTGTATATTCTCATATCAGAAGATCAATTTTTTGGGGATAGTACGTGCAAAAATGTATTTGCTTATATCTCTTAAATATAGCAATTTTTAAAACACCAAACATATCAAATGAAAGCTTGGTTAACCAGCTTTAATATTTTGGTATACTAAATCATGTCAATTTAATAAGTAGAGAGTTATATGTACATTAAAAAAGCTTATCTCGCGTATAAAATGACGCATATAAGTGATTATGTATGCGTCAGAGACAAAGTAAAATTTTGAGAGGATACCTTGACGCAAATCTAAGAAACACATTATTATTTATTTTTTTCATAATCGATTTCTTATAGGTCAATACAGGCTCTGAATCATATGATGTAAACTCAGATTGTACTGAATTCTGAATTGATAGAATGCTACCAAGGTCATTTTTGGATTTTTCATTCAAAGGTTTACTAAACTTAAAATACTATTTTACTCTGAAGCGAACAAGTCATCTTTTACAGGCGAGTGAAGTTAATTGATACAAAAAAGCTATGAAATAAGCTAACAATGCACACTCCATTTTTTCTTTGTTTTTACTAAAAACTTTGTTTTATTAAAAAACATCAAACATACGTCTGGTAGTAAATTAGATTTCCTTTAAATTAATAATTATTATTGAAGTCTGTAACGTCCACCATTTTGAAGAAATTTGCGGAAAACTATATTTTTACTAAATTTTTAAAACTTTGTCCTCGTTGTGCGTCCTCTTAATGTTGACCGATTTTGTTCAAACTTTGTATGTCGTCTTCTTTTATCACCAAGAAACAGAAAATCCACAATGTTGCTAACATTTCAAACTTTTGAAAAATAAGAACAACCCTATATATATATATATATATATCAGATTTGTTGATTTATCGTTCATTTGTTGTCGTTCATCGTTCGCTAACGATGAACGCTAATGATGAATGGAAGGCTTTTGCACTTTGCTACATTAAGGAGTAACGGGAAAAATAGGACCTCTATAGAAGTTTTTAGAAGGAAATCACAGAGATACTGGCCCTTATTAAAAGGACAAATATACAAAAAGTTCGTACCTAGGTTCATTATTAAAATATCTAAAAGTAAAAAAAACAGAGGATGATCCCACATATCAAACCTGATAATAAAAATAAACTACTGTCATTTTTTTAACTTGTCAGGTGGATAAGTTTAATACTTAATCTCTTAATTTCCTTTAAGGAGTATCATATATCTTCTTAATATACAAAAATGACAGTGAGAAGAAAATACAACTTATTAATAATTATACATTTGTTTATTTTTAATGCATATATGTAGTACACATAAAATACATCAGCATGTGAGTTATAATTTTAATTATAGTAAGATGAAGGGGAGGGAGCTCAAATCTTTTTGGTAAATATAATTAAAGCTAAAAATGATGTCATTAATATAAAACTTGAAGAATTATTTTATGGTTGTTTATACAGGGAATACCCCAATCAGCGATTGCAGCTCTTCTCAACCCACTTACAACTAGCGAGGTAGTGAAGAACTGTAAGAAGGTCCTGATTGAAGGAAAAAAGAAGAAAAATATTCACATTGAATGGTGCAAAGGTCATAATGACATAACGGGAAATGAATTTGCGGATCATCTAGCAAAAATGGAAGTGTGAGCAAAATCCGGAAAAATGTCGGTGTTCCTCCAAGTTATATAAAGAAAACACTTAACGATTTCTTTTACAACAAATGGTGTCACCGATATAGAAATGACCAAAAGATGAAGCATACACGCTCCATGCTTAAAACCCCGAAGCCAAAACCCATCAAACACCGACATCAAGATGCCCAACTTCTTGTCCAAGCCTATACCGGACATGACCATTTCTCTCTCATTTGAGTAAATGGAAAAACACGAGTGAAATATGTGATCTCTGTTTGGAAGAACCACAGACTGCTCATCATTTAATCTACAAATGCCCCGCTTTGTCCTACGAAAGGCACCTAGTTTCGCAAGAAGAGGATGAGGAAACAAAAATAATCAAGTTTTTAAAATGTACAAAGATGAAAAATGTTATAATGAAAATTTTAATATATAAATATGATTACTTTACTTTTACTGTAGTAACACAGATACCCCAATGTGTGGTTGTGTTCTTTACTTTAGTTTATGTATATCTGTATATGTTTGTCTATTGTAAACAGTAATAAATTTCTAACTAACTAACTATACAGGGAATACAGCAAAAATAAAAATACAGTGTATTTCCATGGTTCATTATTATCAAATGTGAGTAACGAAAGCTTACTTCTCAAGATAGTAGTCATAGTGGCTGAGATCTGAGGAGCCTGATTTGGGGCTGTTGCACGTTATCCTTGAGTTAGAAACGTACGGACTTGGTCATGTGAGCGCCTACTGAGTCCTGCTCTAAGTTGTACCACTTCCAAGAGAGCAGTACTTAGGCTAAATAACGCTCTTGAGGACCTCTAGTCAAACATACTCGTTGATCTTCTGCTTAGGCTCGAAGAATTGCAGCGACACTCACTGCTGATGATACCAACGACCTTCACCCCCATCAAAAGGACCTCAATGTAGATTCACTTGGCATTCTTCCTTAATCAAGGATTGATACCGGATGAGGACAGAAATGGTATAGGACGTAACAAAGTTGATGGACTTATTTATGTCGCCAAAAGCCTGGGGTTCTGAGGGCTATGCTATGATCTGTGGGCATCCTTCTGATCTTGGACTTATTAATAGTAGTATATTGATACTGAAGAAGTACTTCAGGAGTCTGGTAGTCACTTGGGCCGTACACTTATTGATAGCATGAATCTATTGTCTTCGCCTTGTGGGATATGTAGGAAATTTTATTTGACAAAACAAAATGCAACACATGCACTCTTTATCATTACGTATTAGATCTTCCTAGGTGAGGATTCAAGAGAGACATTAGGAGAAAAAAGGACGTGAGCCTTGGTAGAGATCCAAAAGTAGTCATCCAAGTCCCAAAAGGGGATGAGCTGTCGACAGGGATAAGTGAGCAGCTTACAGGGATTATTGAGAGATCCACAGAGATCTGAAAGCGGTCAGCCTGGAACAATATTGGTGAGTATTCAGTGGGGATGTGTGTGAGGTCGGTTTGGATTCCTGAGCAGTTGGCTGTGAATAATCAACAGAGAAATGTGGATTTATGAGGAGTCAGGAACCGTAGGAATGATTCCCTAGGCGGTTGTCAGGGATTTGTTAGTAGTAAGTCTTTTATATTATAAGATGATTGAAATAATGAACTTGTTTTCCTCTATATCGCTCTTTTCCCATGAATTGCCCCTCATGATCTTTCCATCCTGTGGATTTAATCCTTCTTGTGCGTTCTTGGTTTAAATCCATTTAGCACAGACGGTTCCATAGTAACGGAATCCCTCCATCCTATTCCAAGTATCCGTGTTATTAGTCCTGAAAATGTAAATAAAAATAATATATCGTCACACTAAATTACTTTCATTTTTGTAATTTCATGCTCAGTAAAAAATATCCAATATATCAGAGGAAAAGAAAAAAAGAAAAGATATAAAAAAAGGAAAGTAAATAGCATAAGATGACGTCAAGATTTATTGAAATCATAACAAAAGTAGGTTCACAGCCCTACCAAAAGACTTACTTTCAAAAAGTTGAAATTAAAAAGAACCAAAAAGAAATAAAGAACGAACAATATTAATTAAGGAGCTCTCACATCATTCCTCCTTACTACCTAATTTTTCAAGGATTTATACGCTTTGACAGCCTAAAGCGAGATCCATAATAAGATCTACAAATTTCAAACTTATAAAGAGGACTCTGGTTGAAGTGTCCTGAGTTGACAGCCTTTGAGTGGAGGAGTCATAAATGAACCCTTCTCAAATGCATATCTCTGAAGGAACAGAAGATAATCGTTATGAACAGCTATTAATCTATAACCTCGACAAGTCATATATATTTTATGAGCTGATTTATCATTTGGGATTTATATTTTTATTTTCGAAAATGTATTAATAAAAAAATATTTACTTGAAGAGCAGTTCTGAAAATATTATCTAACAAAGGTATTTAGTCAGTCGTTATTTAGTTTGTAGATAAAAAAAGATAGATGTAGTCGGGGAATTGATCCCAAAACGTGATGCATTGGAGAGAAATGCACTCCAAGTATCGTAGGAAATTAGGTCATCAGCTTGAAAATCACCAAGGGAGAACTCCTGTACCGACCTGGAAGGCATTGACGTTTTCAGTAGTCTATGGAATCTCTCAATGATTCTATTAGCCTATTAGATTATATGTGTAAAGACAGTGCAAGGAAGATCGAGATTTGTTCTTCTTCTGGTGGATGAGCTTCCGGTAGGCGTATCGTTCTCCTCCATGATGGCACACAGAAGCTCCTTCACAAGACGCAAGGTGTCCTTCTACTCAAGCTCTGCATGCTCCTGTCAGATGAGCACGGGCCTCAAATAGCGACTGCCATTCACATGAACCGGCTGGTTGATGGATGTCTTGAGGTCTTGAAGGGCATGAGAAAAGTTAATAAATAATGATTTACTTAACGAGCAGTTCAGACAATGTATGTTATATAAATAAAAGAAAAGATCTTTGAAATATAGTGCACAAAAGTGCATGCCGTTCTTATGAGGGTTTGCTTAATATTCAGAATTTTTTTCGTAATCGTATCTAGACAATCAAACATATGATACTATTAATTTCATCAAATTATCCTACGATTTTTTATATATTGTCATATTTATTTTTTATCCTATCAATGATATATTAAAAATTGCTTTACACAACTAACAATATTATATTCTACCAAATATTAAAAATTGTGGTCTTTCTGCATGATTCACATTAGGATTGAAGGCATATTACTCTTTTGCATCACCCAAGAATTGACTGTGTTCATAAATCCACTCTGAGAGGGTCATACTCACTTTTTCTCATATCCGTAAAGGTGGCGTTGGACTTCACACTAAAGATGGATTTAGTCGGGGAATTGATCCCAAAACGTGATGCATTGGAGAGAAATGCACTCCAAGTATCGTAGGAAAATAGGTCATCAGCTTGAAAATCACCAAAGGGAGAACTCCTGTAACGACCTGGAAGGCATTGACGTTTTCAGTAGTCTATGGAATCTCTCAATGATTCTATTAGCCTTTAGATGATATGTGTAAAGAAAGTGCAAGGAAGATCAGATGTCTTGAGGATCCATGGATATTTGTAAATATGTCTTGAAGGGCATGGGAAAAGTTCCTAATATTGGTAAGAGGGCTCCTGTCGAGATTGACTTCTCACGATGGAAACTTTGAAGAGCTCCGAGACCTTGGCATTTATGAAAGATAACTTTGGAGCGCTGATCCTCTGGGTAAGGAGATACATGGAGGACCCGGAATTACGGTCTCGTTTTGGACTAAGTCAATGATAAAGGCACGGGAGGCAAATTTGGAAAGCACTTCTAATAATTGCAGGGATGAAGACGGAGGATTCTCCACAATCTCGAGTTTTTAGATATAAGGTGCATGACGTCACCAGAATAATGATCAAAACACGCACATCGATGACGTCATAAATGAGTCATTTGCTCTTAATTATAAAATATTTAATTATAACGTCCCTGTGTTAGTTATTTCTTAAAAACTTTATTCGTCCATTAACTTACACTTCTAGAACAATACTAGCATCTTTATCATTTCTCCCTCCTCTTTTACACCCTTCCCTCCTATGATGGAACGGGCGCGCGAGGAGTTCGAACTCGTACTTACACGCCCCCGTGACCCTTACGGTGTCCAGTAATTTCATCACGCGTAAATTCGTCGTGGACCATTTTATAGCCGTTTTTTTTTGTCGCGAGTAAATACATCGCTCGCCCTTTTAGTCAGTTTCGTCGTTCGTCTTTTCCTCGTTGGTATTTTTGTTGCGTAGCTTTTTTGTAGTGAAGCGTTTGCCGCGCGATTTATTTTTTACTTTGTAGACCTATCTCGTTCGCTTAGTCGGGGGTACCATGGGGTACATCAATGTTGCTGCAGTTTTGGGCTATCATTTCATTTACGTTTTCGTCGAGTGAGATTTCACAATTAGCTGTTGTTTTGCTAATATCCCTCGTGATAACATGATCTTCCAAGAGCATTTGCTCCTCAACACATCCTTTATTGTCAGGAGTTTCAATAAGTGTATCTATCGTAAGAGATGCTTGCTTTGGCTCTTCAACGATTGCAATCACATCACTACTTTTATCCTACCTATTTGATGTTTCCTCAGGTACTGCAGAAACAACAGCGTGGGAAGCAGTTGTGTCCATCGGTGGGCCTGGATGAGTGGATTTATTTCTGCAAATTCGGTCCCATTCAAAGATCTCTGTAAATCTCTCATTTGGAGGGACACAGGAGAATGCTGGCCTTAATTAACGACCTAAAATCCCCGAATCGGGATGACCATACCCAACAACCACGGCCAAAGATCCCTAAAAAGAATCCGGTGCCCAAAATCGTTGCGCAACCCCAACCGCAACACACCACGGTTGAACGCTCTGAGGATGCTGAGCCTACTTGAGGATTGGATCCCTGACGGCACTCCGCCCATAGGTCCCCTCATCTCTTCCCTTGGCGAAGCAATGAATATCGTCCCCAGAGTTCCAGCCAAGAGACCGGCAGCTCAGGCCAATGACCAAAACAGTCGATTCAAGACAAAACTGATCGAAAAGTTCTCCCGGTCTATCCAACCTGCTCTCCGCTCGCTCTGCCCGACCTGGCGGACAGACATCAAGCCTTTCCTCCTTTGCAACTATGAGGGTGGGCTACCCCATAGTTGTGGAAGACTTCTAATGAACCTCCACGTTGCGTTGGAAAACGACATGCGTGGAGGAAAAAAACGTGGCCCTTTCAACCCTGCCCAAATGGCCATATTACGCCATAAACTTATAGTGGAGCCGACTGAGAAGCTTATGCTCGAATTGGCCGAGCAAGCTCTTCAGGAGGTGAACCCTTGGCCAAAACTTATGTCCACTATAATCACCTTTAGCGTCCTGAACTTCCCGCGCCGGATTCGCGCTCCTGGAGTCCGTGACGCCATCAAAAGTGGGGCAGAAAAGACTTCAAACGTCTGGCCCATGCAATTATCACTGACGACCTTGGAAGTCTAAATTCCACTGGCCTACCTGAGGAACATATTAACCATTGGAAGGATATATTTGAAGAACCTAGCTCTTTGGATAATCGCTCCTTCCCCCCAAACTGTTCCCCCAACCAATACAATTACCTTCTGGAACCAATCACTACAGAGGAGGTGCTGAAGGCTATGCCTTCCGGTAGTGATGGACCCGATCCGCTCGGCTGGTCTGGCGGCAGGTTCCGGAACATAGATGCGAGTTCCTTAAAAGACTCATATAACAGGACTCTGCATGACGGGTACGATTTCTCTGACCCAGCTACCAAAACGCTACTAAATGGGAGAACAACGTGTATCCCCAAGGTCCACTCACCCAGTTCGCCGGGTGACTACAGACCCATCACCATTCTCCCCCCGTGTATTCCACAGGATCCTGGCCAGGCGCATTGCCACGATTCCCTACTGGGGTGGCCAAAAAGGATTCCGAAAGGTGGATGGCGTCTCTGAGAACACGATGGTTCTCTCTTCCGCCATCCACCACGCGAGGCTGAACATGCCTGCGTAGTCGATATACGCAAGGCTTTCGACACCGTGTCACACCATTCAATCAGAGTTGCCCTCAATAGAATGGGCATCCCCATGAAACTCGTGGACCTGATCACCTCCACGCTCACCAAAACCACTTCACTCCAGGGAATAACCTCAACCCACTTTGGGTCTGGGATCCTCCAAGGAGACCCCCTATCAGGCCTGGTGTTTAATTTAGTAATGGATATGGTCCTGTCCCAAACCACAGTCAAGGACCCGTTCCAGCTTGGCGCCCAGCCACTCGCTGAGCTTGCCTACGCGGATGACCTCGTCCTACTCTCTTCAACACACGATGGCCTTTCTTCGACCCTGGACTCCTTCAAGGGAGCTCTTAGGCTAACTGGAATGTCCATCAACTTGAAGAAGATAAACTATTTCAATGTTGGCGTTTTCCGTGGCGGGTTCACGGAGAACTTGACCGACCAACTTGTGCTCCCCGGAGCCGACCCCATCCCCTGTACCCTATGGACGAAACCTTTCGTTACCTTGGGATTGAATTTTCCCCGAGGGGTATCTGCTCCTTCCCACTCCTGGGGATCCTTAAGGCCTACCTTAAGCGTATAGACAGTGCTCCCTGGAGCCGCCACCACAAGTACCTTGCGCTCAAGGATTACGCCCTAACTAAACTTCAGTTCGGCGTATCTAAAGGCCTGGTCAATATCAAGGAATTGAGACAGGCCGACTCCCTCATCCGCGACTTCGTCCGTAAGTGGAGCGGGATATTTAAGGACACTCCGTTGTCCTTCTACTATGCACGGACCCGTGATGGCGGACTAGGGTTAGTGGAGTACGAGCGCTCAGCCCGGGTTTGGTTCAACAACCGGGTTGAGAAACTCAAGCGCTCCCATGACCCCGTCATCAAGGAGATCCTTAGGATCTACCACAAGGACTTTGAGAAAAAAATTGTCTCAGTCCGAGGGGTAAGGCTCAACACCAACGAGCGTATTACAACCCATTATAGGACGGACTTATTGGCAAAGGTTGACACGGCTGGATTGGCTAACGCGCGGCATGGCTACAACAATCTCTCCTTCCTGAAGAGAAACGATGTTTCTCTAAGGGACTGGGAGTTTTGTGTGGCCCTGCAGACGATCTCTTCCTCCGTCACCACCCCATCCAAGAAGCACCGCTATAAGCAGAGACCCACGAACCGCTGCGACCACTGCTCTGAGGTCGCCAACCTGTCACATATTCTCCAGGGATGCCCTAAAACGCAAGGCTTGCGGATCCATCGCCATGACACGATCCAAGACATGCTTGTTGGCTCCCTGGTCAAACTGGGCTTTGACGTAAACACGCAGAACTACATTCCGGTTCTTGACACCTTCATCAAGCCGGACATTATTCTGCAGGGCCCTAACAAAACAATAGTTATTGATCCGTCCATCGTAAGTGATAAGTCAAACCTTATTTTCGACTATCGACAAAAACTCAACAAATACGGCAATATCAATGCGATCTCTGCAATTCGAGAGAATCTTGGACTCAGCGAAGACCATGAGGTAGTCGTGATCCCGTTCATCTCGTCTTGGAGGGGCATCATGTTCTCTACAAGTGTGAACGAACTGCGCCGCCATTGTAAGATTCCCCAAGATTCCTAGCATACGTCCAGCTACGGATAATCACAGAATCCCATGGCATATTCCGGAGGTATAGGGACGGAGTATTCTCAGCTCCCCCTGAACCCATCGCCTCCTAAACTCCTTCTTTTCAGGGGCGGGTGACACATCCTTCTCATCCTCACCACACCCTTAATGACTCTATTACATTCTATTTACATTCTTAAATCATTTCATTACGCTTTGTAAATACTATTCAAACCAGCCTATTATGGCATTACTACTTTCATATCATTTACAGTAACATATTTAAATATCTTGTAACTGATTGTGCTCTGTGCCCTGCGCGGCACATCTCTCCATTTATAATTAACACGATGGTTCTTACCACCAATCTATCTATAAATGTCCACTCAGTGCCCTACGTGGCATTATATTACATACTTTTTCTCATTATTTACATTTCGATCACACATTTTTATCGTATTTGTAATTACTAAAACTTCAGTGCTTCCCAAATAAACAAATCTTTGGTAGGGGAGCACATCATGTTTGAGTCCGCCATTTGTGGCAATTCTTTAAGTAAGCTATACGGGTATGCAACGCCCAGACGGAGGTTGCCTCCGTCGCCATGGATGCCAATAAGGCTTCCTGGTTACAAAACTTTAACGTGCTCTCCTACCGGAGTCCAATAGCCAAATGCCTCGTCATCTAATTAGTGACGCGCATGAATGGTACTACTACTACTATGGAGGAATCATTCAAATACCTGGGGGTCGAGTTCTCCCCCAATGGAATCTGCTCCTTTCCCCTTCTGGCCAATCTGAAGTTATATATCGATAATGCGCCGTGGAGCCGGCATCACAAATTCCTGGCATTGAAGGATTTCGCCCTACCTAAGCTTCAATTTAGCGTCTCTCGAAGCTTGGTAAATGTAAAAGAGCTACGGAAAGCGGATTCCCTGGTCCGTGACTCAATTAGAAAATGGAGTGGCATTTTCAAAGACGTACCGCTCGCATTCTACTATGCAAGGACCCGTGATGGGGGTCTAGGCCTGGTTGAATATGAGAGGTCAGCTCGGGTGTGGTTTAATAACCGAGTTGATAAATTGAACAAATCTCTTGACCCCGTGATTAAGGAGGTATTAAAACTCTACTCCAAAGACTTTGAGGCAAGGTCGTCTCGGTCAGAGGAGTTAGGCTAACCAATAAGGAGCGTATCACCACACACTATAAAACAGATCTATTAAGCAGGATTGACACTGCGGGCCTGGCAAATGCCAATAAGGGCTATAATAATCTGTCGTTCCTTAGGAGAAATGACGTCTTTATAAAAGACTGGGAATTTGTGCCTCGTTACAAGTTCTCTCATCGTCGGTTTCGACCCCTCCAAATTGCATCGATATAGCACGGACGAGGACCTCCTTATTGAGCACTTGGTGCTAAAATTCTCCTATCGCCCGGCGAATTCCATCCGGGCTAGGAGAAAAACAGATCTCTATAAAGCTAAAATAGATGATCTGAGAAAACATATCACTATGACTTCCACAGTTACTGCCGGCTGTCACATCGTCCAGGCCCTTCGAACAGTCGTTAGTGGCGATGAAAGGGCCGCGAGCCTCTCGCCTATCATTGAAGAAATCGCGGAGTGCTTCAGTGAAATTAACACACAATCGCGGGCGATATTCGATAAAATGCGCGTTGTGGTAACACAAGAGGAACCCCCCATCTCTTCCCCAGCAGCACCTGTCCCACGTCAGTTAGACATGGATGCCCACCACTCAACACCCTCAAATAGGAAACTGTGCCCTAAGTCCAGGCGGCAGCCCTCCAGCGAGGCCCCGCTGAGGGCACCATCACCTTCCACACCCCACAGCCCACAACACCCAAAATGTGGCTGACCAAAGCCCTGCAAGTAGTACAGTACCGAAGGCTCATCGAGCACCTCCGACGGTGCCTTCCTGGCCTGCTCAGACACCTGCAAACAACCCTTACGAACCCAGGAAACGCCGGAGACACAGGATCCTCTGGGCGATCTAGGGACTCTTTTAAGAGGCGTGTCATGCCTTCACCCACATCATCTACCTCCTCTTTCGAGGATTTTCTCATTGCTTCTGCACCCCAGCCCTAACTAGGTCGCGCAGTAGTCGAAATAAAACCGATTTACCATCACGGCATCGCCTTCGGGCAGAACCCCTCCAAGCTCCCCCATGTTGGTTTCCCCACGACAGGGTGACGCCAATACGGATAACGGAATGTCTGACCGAACCCAGACACCATCTAACCCAGGCCCGGACGTGCTCCCGTCCAATCAGACGGTTGAGCCTACTCCCGGACCCTCTACCACATCCATCACATCCCCTCAACCATCAACCTCCGCATCAGCCATAGCCCTGGTCCGCTCCCGACCGTCGTGGTCGAGCCAGTACCAGGGACTTCAGCAATGGCCGATGAACCTACCATCTTAGGCCCACGGGAATCTCTCCCATCGCCAGAGAAGACGAACCTTTCGATGTTGATCAATTACTTGATCTCATCGATACGCTTGACCCGCAGGCAATTAATAGGCCTGCGCCGGAGGCCCCTCCACAACAACCACCGGCCCCTAAAGCCCCCAAAGGCCCCCACCTCCCATAATTCCAGAGGAAGAAATGCTCGGCCATCTCCGGGATGCAGTCCCGGATGGTACCCAGAGCCTTGAAAACCTCATGGAATTCCTGGCTTCCACCCAAGGCATCAGACCTAAGAAAACTGGTCCTCCACCGGTGGATGCTCAACCTAGGACCAGTGGACCCCCTAAATTCCAATTGGAGATGATAAAGGGGTTCACTGGAATCCTCCGCCCTGCCCTAAAAGGCCTCGCCGATAAATGGAAAGGGCAAGTAAGACTGGCCCTTCGCTCAGCAGCCCAGAGCATGCCTGCCACCTGTGGTAAGCTGACTGAGCTATGCCTGGCTGCCCTTGAGGCCCGTCCATCTGACGGAAGAAGACGTGGTCCACTAACTCATACCCAAAGGAACACCATTCAGCGCAAACTGACCGTTCCCCCTACTCATCTCCTCGTCCAGGACTTGATCCTGGGAATCCGAGAGTCTGAGGAACCTTGGAAAGTTATCCTGAATACCACAGTTAAGTTCAGTGTGACTAACTTGCCCCGGAAGACACACCCACCTTCACTACGCTCCGCCGTGAAAAGGTGGGGTAATAAGGACTTCGGGAAGCTGACAAAAGCAATCCTGGATGACACCCCGGACATCTTAAACTCCACCGGGATGCCAAACCACTTCGTACCCCAATGGCAAAAGATATTCGAGGCCCCCTCGGAGCCTGACGACAGGCTATTTGTCTATAAGGGTAAAAGGAATACATATTCTTACCTCATCGCCCCTATCTCAACCGATGAGGTGCTTGCGAGCCTGCCAACCCGTTCTGATGGCCCAGACCCTTTGGGCTGGCCCGGTCGTCGTTTTAAGGCTATTGACGCTACCGTCTTGCGGGACTCTCTCAATAGAGCCCTGCTTGAGGGCTTGGCCCACTCTGACGGTAGTGTTTCACCTCTCCTGACCGCTAGGACTTCATTCATTCCTAAGATCCCTTCCCCTACTAAATACGGCGACTTCCGCCCAATCACCGTTTTCCCCCATGCGACCCGGCTCCTGCACCGCATCCTCGCGAAGCGGCTTAACAGCGTTGCCTATTGGGGTGGCCAGAAAGGGTTCCGTAAGGTGGACGGAACTAGCGAAAACTCTTTCGTACTTTCGGCCGCAATCCACCACGCACATAAGATGTCGTCTCCCTTACACGCTTGTGTTTTAGACATCCGCAAGGCTTTTGACACAGTCTCGCACTGCACCCTCCGTGTCGCCCTCATCCGTCTAGGACTCCCTCGTCATTTAGTGGATGTCATAATGGCGTCCCTAAAAGGCGCTAGAGCAAACCTACAGGGTGTATCGAGTGCCAAATTCGGATCCGGCATCCCCCAAGGAGATCCACTCTCCGGACTCCTATTTAACGCCGTCATGGACCTGGCTCTCTCTCAGACAGAGGTCTCTGGACCGTTCATGCTTGGTGATGAGCCATTGGCGGAACTGGTCTACGCTGATGATGTCATCCTCTTGGGTGACAGCCAAGCCTCACTACAAAAACTATCACTTCCTTCAAAGAAGCAATCAGCGCTTGTGGTATGTCACTATCTCTAAGCAAGTGCAAATATTTCAACGTCTCCTCCCTGAGAGGAAAATTGGTGGAAAATGTAGACGAGGAGCTAGTCCTCTCGCCCACGTCCACAATCAGGGCGGTACCGATTGACCAAACTTTTCGGTACCTAGGCGTGGATTTCACGACGAAAGGACTGTGCCACTACCCCCTGCATGACAACGCCGCCAAACTCCTTAGCAGAATTGATTCCGCTCCCTGGAGCTCCCATAGTAAGCTGGCGGCCCTTAAAGACCATCTCCTCCCCAGATTTACCTACCCCATATCACGGAGCGTGATTTCGGTAAAAGAACTACGGAGGACTGATGCATTAATCCGTGATCAGGTTCGCCAGTGGACAGGTATCTTTAAGGATACTCCACTGGCGTTCTATTACAGCAGAACCCGGGATGGAGGACTTGGAGTCGTGGAGTTCGAGAGGTCCTCCCGCGTGTGGTTTAATAAACGGATAGAAAAATTGAAAAACTCCCACGATCCCGTGATCAAAGAGATCTTAAGGATCTATGCTCGGGAATTTACGTCAAAAATAGTTTCTGTACGTGAAATCAGACTCTCATCAGACGAGAGAATCCAAAACCACCACAGGACCGACCTGATCAGCCGTGTTGACACGGCTGGTCTAGCAAACGCTCGGGCAGGAGCAAGCAACATGGCGTTCCTTACCCGTAAGGACGTCGTTATCAAAAACTGGGAGCTCTGTGCAGCGCTCCAAACCGTCAGCAACTCCGTCTCGACTCCCTCCAGACTTCATAGGTACAAGCAGCGACCGAATAACAAATGCGACCACTGCAATGAAGTTGCCAATCTCTCCCACATCCTCCAGGGCTGCCCAAAGACCAACGCACTGAGGACACATCGCCACGACGGAATCCAGGACATGCTGGTTTCCTCAATGGCAAAGTTAGGATTTGATTGTCATGTCAACAATTACATTTCTATAGAAACACCTTTATGAAACCGGATATTATTTTGAAGGGTCCCAACAAACTTATTGTTGTGGACCCCTCAATCGTCTCGGATAAATCTAATCTATCGGATGACTACAACAAAAAATATTAAAATATGGCTCATCCGTTGCCGCCGTCGCCTTTAAGGCATACTTTAATATGCCGGATGAATCCGACATTATAGTTGTCCCTTTCATTGCTTCATGGAGGGGCATCATCTTCTCTAAGAGTATGACTGACCTAAAACGACAATGTCAGATACCACCCCGCTACCTCGCATACATCCAACTCTGGATCCTCACACTGTCACATAGGATCTTCCGGAGGTACAGGGACGGACTTTTCACCGCCCCAAAAGACATATAAAACTTACTCCTCTACATATATATTCACTCATTAGGCTTTTCAGCCACTTCTATATACCATTAATTACATATAGTTATTTCACACTTTCCCTGCGTGGATAATGACATTTCTGTTTCTTATATTTTTATTTATGATACTTTGTGTCACTTGTGACATTCATCATAAATAAACATGTCACATGTTCCCTGCGAGGACCATGAACTTTATTACTTTCATTTCTGTTACATTTCGATACTTTTACTATATGTCGTATTTGTAAATATTATCTCCGTGTTCTCCACAAATAAACGATATCCGTGGGGGAGCACATTATGGTTCAGTCCGCCGGAATTTCCTGGCAAAAGTTAATTTAGAACAGGGTATGCAACAGCCCAGGCGTGAGATTACTCCGCTGCTATTTCGCGGTCGAATGCCGTGTTGGTTACGTAATAATAAGTGCTCCCTCACGGGTCTAATAGCCAAATGCCTCGTCATCTAATTAGAGTCTCTCGCCGTACTAGAGGAGATCGCGAAGCGTTTTGAGGAGGTGGATACCAACTCGCGCTCCATCTTCACGGTACCGCGCGCCATTGACACACATGAGGAGACTCCCTTCTCCTCCCCTGCAGTCCCTGTCCCACGACAACTCAACATGGACGCCTCCCACTCGGTGTCTTCATCGAGAAAACCTTGTCCAAAAGGAAACCCTCCACTGAGCCAAAATGAATATCAAAGAGAAAGGCCGACTCCCTCATCCGCGACTTCGTCCGTAAGTGGAGCGGGATTTTCAAGGACACTCCGCTGTCCTTCTATTATGCACGGACCCGTGATGGCGGACTAGGGTTAGTGGAGTACGAGCGCTCAGCCCGGGTTTGGTTTAACAACCGGGTTGAGAAACTCAAGCGCTCCCATGACCCAGTCATTAAAGAAATCCTTAGGATCTACCCCAAGGACTTTGAGACAAAATTGTCTCAGTCCGAGGGGTAAGGCTCAACACCGATGAGAGAATTACAACTCACTATAGAACGGACCTGTTGGCAATGATAGACACGGCTGGATTGGCTAACGCGCGGCAGGGCTACAACAATCTCTCCTTCCTGCGGAGAAACGATGTTTCTCTAAGAGACTGGGAGTTTTGTGTGGCCTTGCAAACAATTTCTTCCTCCGTCACCACACCATCCAAGCAGCACCGCTACAAACAAAGGCCTACGAACCGCTGCGACCACTGCTCTGGGGTCGCCAACCTCTCGCATATTCTCCAGGGATGCCGAAAACGCAGGGCCTGCGGATTCATCGCCATGACGCGATCCAGGACATGCTTGTTGGCTCCCTGGCCAAACTAGGGTTTGACGTCAACACGAATAACTTTATTCCGGTTCTTGACTCTTTCATCGAGCCGGACATTATTCTACAGGGCCTAAACAAACGATCGTTATCGACCCGTCTATTGTAAGCGATAAGTCGAATCTTATTGACGACTATCGCCAGAAACTTAATAAGTACGGCAATATTAATGCGACCTCTGCAATACGAGAGAACCTAGGGCTCAGCGAAGACCACGAGGTAGTCGTGATCCCATTCATCTCGTCTTGGAGGGGCATAATGTTTTCAACAAGTGTGAATGAACTACGCCGCCATTGCAAAATTCCCCCAAGATTCCTAGCTTACGTGCAGCTACGGATAATCACCCAGTCTCATGGCATATTCCGGAGGTATAGGGACGGAGTATTCACAGCTCCCCCTGAACCCATCGCCTCCTAAATTCCTTCCTTTTCAGGGGCGAGTGACTCATCCTTCTCATCCTCACCGCATCCCTAATGACTCTAAATCAAACTATTTACATTTCTAATCCATTTCTTTATGTTTTGTAAATATTATTCACACCTGCCTATTATGGCATTATTCCTATATACTTTTCAATTTATTTACATTTCGATGAACATATGTTAACTGTCGTATTTGTAATTATTATTCTCAGTGCTTTCCCAATAAACAAATCTTTGGTAGGGGAGCACAGTAAGGTTGAGTCCGCCATTTTTGGCAAATCATTAATTTAGCAACACGGGTATGCAACGCCCAGACGATGAGGGTTGCCTCCGTCGCCATGGATGCCAATAAGGCATCCTGGTTCTCAAACTCAATTGTGCTCTCCTACCGGAGTTATATAGCCAAATGCCTCGTCATCTATTAGTGTGATCACTGTAACGAAATCGCAAACCTTTCTCACATCCTCCAGGGCTGCCCGAAGACCCAAGCGCTGAGAATACACCGCCACAATGGAATCCAGGACATGTTGGTATCTTCGATGGCCAAACTAGGTTTCGACTGTATAACCAATAATTATATACCAGTTGAGAATACCTTCATGAAACCAGACGTAATTCTGAAGGGGCCCAATAAGCTAATTGTTGTGGACCCTTCGATTGTCACGGATAAGGAGTATGATCACGGGAACTTGATCATAAACGTAAATGAGGCCGCCTACCTCATTCTACACTGCCGTTGACGCACGCAAAAACACCAACAACATCTGAGGCCGCCTACCTCATTGAACACTGCGAAAACATGAACAATTATTAAGGACAGTGTGTAAAAGACATTATAGCCGGAGCAAGGAGGCCGCCTACCTCACTGAACACTGCAAAAACATTTATTAAGGACCGCGTGTAAAAGGCTGGAGTCCTTGAAGAACAATCAATTGAAATTATTATGTTATATATGTATTTGCACAACGCATATAAGAGATTTTATCTTTAATATATATACACCTATCACCATATACACCTACTTATATATCTTGTTTGGCAGAATAATATCCATTGCTGTGTTTTTTACAGAGTCAGCATGAGTTTGTTCAATGTCTTCTGCAGAAGAAACCCCAGAACTGAGTCCAGTCCCTGGTCCCTCAGGACTCAACAGGAGTCCCTTTTCTTCTTCTCGTGAGTGTTATGACTTGAGCTTAATTAATTATTATTAAATAATTTACCTTATTAATTCCCTCCATGCAGAATCACCCATTATGCCAAAAAGCCCAGACCCAAAAGACCACAAAAGAAAAGCGCCAGTTAATGGTAAGTCGAATATTATTGACAAATGTCTCCTTACACACATTTGAACTTAAATTCCAGAATATAACACGACTCATCATCTGCTGATGAGCCACCATCAAAAAGGATCGTTTTGAAACAGCCGGCCCGCTCCATATATCGGCATAAGCCCGATGAGATAAAGTGTGTTGTGTGTGACTTTTCTACAATTCACGCACAAAGTCTCATGCGGCACTATCCAAGGAAACACAATTTAAAATGGGCGGAGATGAAGAAAAAGCATGAGGGCATCGCCACATCTTTGGCGGTAAAATGTGCATCATGCCGTGGATACTTTAAAAATCTGTAAGTTGATACATAACTTAATGTTAACATTTAACACACTAACATATGTTATATTGTTTTTAACAGATCACGACAAAGAAAGTTCTGCAAGCCCTTTTTGGAGGCACAGAAGAAGAAGAGTGAAAGTAAGGAAAGGTTATTAACACCCCGGACCGTCGCCACTATGGACACTATCCATTCACGATTCCTGGAATTCCTTTCCAAAGAATATTCCCAACTAACGGCAATTCATTACGCAAATTATATGCGTACGTTCTTAATCTTTTGCGAGGAGAAAGATCCAAACTTCTCTGCATCCTCGATATGGGATTCATCGAAATCATTAACACTGATCCCACTATCCCATGTGGATCGGTTCCTGGAGGGGAAGGGGCCATCGAGTTCCACAAACATCATTAAGGCGTTCAAGGCGCTTGTTAACTTATTACTTGGACTGCTGAGGACTCGACAACCCATAAATTGTCAAAGGAAACACCCAACTGAACTCATTTAGGCAAAGAGTATCAGAAAAACTGAGGCGCCTCAACAAGACCATCGGCCGCCAAGTAAAGCCCAACCGATTGATCAATATCCTTTCCCAACAAAGAAACGGGCACCTTACATCGCGGCCATGCGATGTATTGGCAATGATTACCAGCCTAATGAGGTCGGATGTCTTGAAGAGGAGGACTGAAATAATTCTTCAAGATGGGTTGTGCTCTCCTGTGGTCGTCCGTGACCACACAATGGCCCTACTCTACCTCCATAGCTTTAGCCAGCGAGGGAATGTTATCAAGAACATTCTAGAGAAAGAATACACGGAGAGAAAGGTAAATACATTGACATAAACACTAAATGACCTTAACACTATATTCTAATAACGCGTTTTTTCATTTAAGATAACCGAAGAAGGCATTCTGATTCATATTAGCCAGCACAAAACCGCTGGATCATATGGATGTGCCCGTCTCTTCCTCCGAGACAGGTTGACCATCCGATGCCTGGACCATTATGTGGAAGTATCTCGGGAAATGGGGCCTTCCCCTGAAGGATTTCTGTTTAGGTCCATCAATGGAGTTAGGATGACTAACATGCGGGCATCCATTGACCTAATCCGGGCATTAATCAAGGAGAACGGAGAAACGAGGGATCTGACCACCCTCACCACCGGATTTATACGAAAGGCTTTTTCCACACTTGGCCAAACAATCCCTAACCTAAGGGAAGTAATGCCCTAGGTCCAGTCCTACTCAGCCGAGACTGCCAACAAGTTTTACAATGTGGATCAGGATGATTCAAGGTTAAAGCAGTCGGCCTCTAACATTTGGGGTGTGATGGTGGATGTTGTGAGTATTTCATATCATATAATACATGTCTAAGATTATTTATATTGACGCTTCTTTTAGCATGATCATCCTGAAAACTATGGATCCTTTACGGATCCTATATCCCAAGTTGCCCATAATGAGGAAGCAAGGAGAGCCGAGGAGGAACTGCTGGCTGCTGAAGAAACACAAGATCCTGGTGCCGAAGAGACCCAACCAGAAAGCCAAGAAGGAGATGCTTTAGCCGAAGAGACCCGACCTCAAAACCAAGAAGAAGATGCTGGTGAAGAAGAACCTTCAACAGAAAGCAATGACCTGATGCCCAGAAGAAAGGTCTCGAGGGCAGAACAAGCTATGCTTGTTCGGCTCTTTAAAGTCAATGGCGAAGTCAATCTTACGCTTCCAAAATGGACACAAGCCCTTCTCGATGATGAGTTCGAACAATTTACTCAAGAAAACTCACATCTTTCACTGCGCAAGCTGAAGCAAAAGGTCCGCTCGGCAATAAAAAGAAAGAAAACATAGAAATATCTATATGTATGTTTGATATTTGTGTTTCAATATATTTTATGTTTTAATGTATTTTTATATATTTTTATATAGAAGTTTTGTTTTAAATAAAAAAGGAAAAAATGCAAACACTTAGATTTTCTAAGTGTGTGCCTTTATTATGACAAAAATCTCAGCGTTCCTTCCCCTTTATGCGTGTCACTATCGTGTTTTACTACATAGGGATACCTTAATCGTTTTGACATAGATTCGGTTAGGAACCAACAAATTTATTTTTCCTTTTTGACAATGTTTACATATATTATTATAGAAATAATGTCATTACCAATGCCCCTATCTAACGACACCCCTAAAAATTTACTTTTGACTGACACTTGTGTGTGCAAATGACATTTCTTTCTTTGACAAATATGATGATAGTACATGTATTTACAATAGTTATTAGTAGAATTTTCCAATGTGATGAGTTTTTCTCCAAAAAAATTGGTACCTAAAAAAAGTTGGAAAAAAACGACTAAGTCCCAGAACGGTCACTAACCTGGGTAATTTAGACCCTATACGAACCAACAGATTCTTGACGGTGGTCCCAAAAAAAATTGACATTGATTTGGTTAGGAACAGAAAAAATATTTTTTTTGTGGTTTCGGTTTCAAAGTGTCGAATCCCTTATGTAGTAAATCTGTTCGTGTCCGATCACTAACTATGGATTTTAGTGTATAAATGTGTTCTTGATTAGGTTTTTTAGACAAACTAAAAATATTTTACAAAATTTTACTAATATTTATTGTAGATTCTAATGAGTTTAACACTATATATTACTAAATTTTTTGAGAAATCGATTGCAACCAAAGCGATCACGAACTCACGTCGAAGCTTTGTTGTTTATGATGATGCCTCGGGGCAACATGTACACGACAGCTTCCAACGTCCTGGGAAGAAGGGAAGAAAATGAGGCTAGTTATTTACCTTAACCCATTTTCTCCTATCGTGTCCAAAAATTCACACTTTCTTTGTTCTTGAATTATGTTGTCAAAATTGGAATTTAGGCATATCTTATTAAATTAAAAAAATCAAGGTATTTTTTTGTAAAAGGGGATGAAACAAAAAATAATGTAAATGCAGTTTTATGAAGAGTAGAGAAGCTTTTATATTCACGTAAATTTAAAAATCTCTTTTTTGGCGATGAATTACCAAACGTTAGACGATATAATTTATATTTATATTTTTTAATGTCATATTATTACTTTCTATAAGTTTGTATGATATTTTTTATCTAATATTAATTTTTCATTTATTTTGTTAAATTGAAAGATGCAAATATTTGGATCCTATTTTTTAGTGTAACCAAAAGTTGACGCTAAGAAGATGTATGTACAAAATTAACTTCTTCTTTTTCTAAGAGGTTTATGGACTAACGAAGCTATAGTATGCATTGAAGAGTCTGAAAGCATTCAGGATATATAGATTCAACCTTCAGATGTAGACGATCTTATCGATGAAGATTTTTGAGATGAAGATAACGTTGAAAAAGCCCATCTCAATTCCGATTAGTTACTTGTTGAGGGAGAATTGAAGAATTATAACGATCAAAATATACTCTCTGTTTCCGAAGAAAGTAATCGGAAGTGGATAAAAAATAGGGATCACTTATATGTAGAAAACGAATTTCCCAAATTTGATAAATTTAGTTATTAAAAATGATCTCCATTAGACATTTTCGAACATTTCAGATGGCATTCCAAATTTGATAATTGCAGAAAGTAATGATTACTGTTGAAGCAAAATTGGCCTTTTAACCTTCATGTAATTGTATGTGTTGCTATCCACATAATATCAGGCTATAACAAGCTTCAGAAATATGTATGTTTTGGTCAAGTTTGAGGATTTAACAAATTTTGCTATAAGAAACTCTATTCGAGGAGATCTTTTTGACTATATGATGAAAACTTTACATTTGAAACCTAATTCCAATCTCAATATAACTGAAAATATTCAAAAAATCCAATCGGTAATTCACCATTTACAACAAAAATTCAAACAGCATTATTCCCCTACAAAAAAAAATGATCACATGATGAAAATATGATACAATATCTTCTGGGGGCATAGCTGCAAACAGTTAGATTAGATTTAGTTACAAAGTTTGGTGTTTGGATTTTCATTTTGGATATCTCATCAACTTTGTGATTTGAAGGGAATTGTCACTACATGAGGAATATACGAGAAAAAACAAGAGAAGATGTCAGGAATGCAAATCGACAATTTGCACAGAATGCTCTAAACGTAATGTCGGACTTTTCATCGATGTTTTGAAACTTATCACAGAATGTAATTATTCGAAAATAGATTTGAAAGTCAACATAAATTCATAAGAGTTTGGTATTTGGATAGTTTTTTTACGAAAAAAGTATTTATGTAAACATATATGTTTGTATGAATTGCTTGGTTCAAAATATACAACAAATATAACTATTATGAAAATGTATTCATTAAACCCTAGCGTTACATTTTGGACACGGGCCTATCTTAGGCATGATTGACTTTATGAGCAAAAATGATATGAATTATTGTTTATTGGAACATAAGAAATACTGGACATAATTTTTAAATAAATCAAAGAAAAAAAATAACTCCGGGGTAATGAATTTGTAGATTAAACTGCATTTGAAGATCTACAGGATCATATAACTTTAAGGAAAAGTGCACCGCTATCAGGACCCTCAGAATGTGCCAGTTATTCAAGAAAATGAAGAAAAGGAGGACAATTTTCAGCACTATAATAATGACAATTGTCAAGGCCAATTAACGCAGAATAGTTCTAGGTTGAGTTAAACAATTAGTCCAGCAGAAAAGGAGTTTCAGGCGGGGATGGACTTCCTCCTATGGGTCTCCAAGATCTCGTTAGAAGAAGTCTGGAAATTCTGCGTTCTATCCCCAGAGAGGATTTAAATACACAAACAGGCCCTCTCCTATTCAAGCCGACTGAGTCGACGAACAACAGAAACAAATATCTTCACCTTTTCGCAGATGACGGCGCACCGGGATATTTTACCCCAACAGTTCCACTGGGGCTCTTAATAGTTTCTCACACGACTTAGTTTTATTTCTTAAATATCTTTTTACCATCTTCCCCATCTTATAAACGTGTGCTTTACCATCTTATATTTTTCTTGTATATTTTAATACCAGTACAAAACTACGTTATGTGATTGTGTATATGTTATATGTATTTATATTTAATATGTGCGTATACATTACATAAATATATAAAATCCCCTCCAAAACAGGGAAATAATATAGAACTAACAATATTATGCATGTTTTTACTAAACACAATTTTCATTCCTTATGTCATTTTATATACGATATATATATATAAAAACTTTGCTCATGAGATGGGAGAAACAAGTAGAAAAGGAGGACAGTTTGCAGCCGAACAATGACACATGTCAAATCAAAGAACATATGGGTAATGGTGCGAGTAATCACAAAGATAATGATATAAATATTGGTAATACCAGTGTTGTGTTAAAACACAAATACAAGCATATCCAATGAATTACAAAGTGCCAATGAAGCTGTTGTTGAGGTCCTCAGAGGCACAGAGGAACTAAAAGAGGATCTAAAAACCAAGCTGTAAGTGAAAAAATATCTGGAGAAAAAATAGTCAAACAACACGTAGAAATAATCTTTTAATTCTCCTTTTTATAATAATCAAAAAACATTTTATATTCAAGTGCGATGATAAAACAACTCTAGGGTTATTGATTGTCCATGTATCTGCACCGCTGTCTTTCGTAATAATAATGACATCCTCAGACTTTAGTATAATCGGAAATATAACCCTTGAAAATTTGACATTCATTCCAACAAGTGGCGAAGACCCCAAGGATAATCTGGGACCTTTGACGATTATAAATACCTCTTACAAAAATATAAAGATAGCTCGGAGACACAAAATAGTTATTCCTTTTATCATTCACCCATCAGGAAAAGCATTTGTATCCAGAAGACATATGAGGACACCGTTCGAGGAATTAATGATGCTATTAATGAAATCAGAAAATAGAACAAATGGCAGTTTTTAGCTTGATTCAAAGGGGGCCAGGCACAAAGAAAACCAGAGGCATCATTTCAAGGCATGTTGTGTTTTTCTTACTGCTTCGTCAAAAAATTTGAGACAAATCAAGGGCGGATTGAAAGGCACTATCCTAGAAAACTTAAATGATATCCTAACAATCCTCTTGTTCTAATATTTCAGCCGTAGTATTTTCTTATGCACCATCATCCATGGACATCCATTGATAGATGAAAAAATATTGCATATTTTTGTGACTAGAGACTCATCTCAAAGAAGAAAACACTTGGTAACTCATAAATACATTTGTGAGACTAATTTTCGTTATGATTATATCATGGGTTATTATTTTAACCCATAGGACCATTACTTAAATATAAATGTTTCAGCAATATTTTTTAACTTCCTCAAAGAATCAGGACAAATTAGGAAAAGACCTTAAGAATCCTTCAAAAATAACAACCTCCAGGTGATTTTTGCAGGAAATGACAGCCACGGTCTTTCCAAATTAATGACAGCCATGACAGAAATCAACTCCGTCTGGAGAAAAACTACTAATTTTTCTGTGGGAAATATCTCAAAGTGAAAGAACTAATGAGCCCACGATAATCTAGAATTCATGAGCTTCATGCAAGAACCAACCACATATAATCCAAGGCTGGGTTTCATATCAGATATGTATCAAGAAAAAATCGAATACGTAAGAGAAACAATCAGTCCCTGTATCAGTTTTCTATAGCGGACTTACTAACTCAAATACAGAAACGTGAAATTCCATTCAAAATAAAAACATCTATAATGCAGATAAAAAGAAAAAGGGAAACTCTAGGGATAGAAAATATAAACAGAGAAAGTTTATCAGTAATTGCATTTACTAGATTCTTAAAAGAATTGAAACTTAAGCTTTTGGAAGCGTTTATGGCAAAACGCTAGAAGAAATGTTGTGCATTTTTAAGGATAGATAAAACGAGATGACATATCATTTGCCAATAACTTGAAAATGTCCGTTTATATATATATATAATATATATATATATATATATATATATATATATATATATAATATATATATATATATGCAGGTCTACTCAAAACTTTATAAATATATGTAATAGACTTTCGACTTTCGGACCCAGACTTTCGAAAACGATAAATGAAACAAAGAATTACCAAATAGAGAATGATTCAAATAAAAAAATATGAGTCCTTACCGTTTACAAGCTATGCCTGAATAATGAAGTTTTATTCACGATATCAGGACGGTGTTGTCGAATGAAGAGCCAAGAAAACACTGGGAATTGTATCTCCTTCATATTTCCGGTTCTTTGATTGAGTACGAACTACAATGGAATCATTCGTAATGACGACAGCAGAATCTTCAAAGCAAAAACTTCTCCAGAAACATCACGTTAACATATAGTTCCTCGTTCTTTGGATTTATGTAAATAGAAACGGTCGTACCATCGATTATTTGATATGCGTACGGCATCCAGGATTCAGATTCCTAGAAAAGAGAATGTGTATTTAGTAAAAGATACTTATAAGCAATACATTTCAACTTGATTAACTTGAAATTTTGTAATATTATTGAGTACAAAATATCTACAGTTCCAATAAATAAATCCAACCCCCATGCTTTTAAACAATACATAATTTGATAAAAGATATTACTCCTCTTAATAAAATGAAGTCAGGAGCTTAAAAATAGCTCTTCGTCTGAGCCCCAAGAGCCTAGGCCTGTTTCCGACTCTGAAGAATTAACTTTGCCTCCTTAAAGTGACTTTCATTTGGAAACAGAAAATTTATCTACTCCAATCGGATCATGAAAAATGATTGAATTCTTTACAGGAATTTCGGCAGGATTTAAGGCTGCATTCACATTTTAACGTTTTATATTTTTGATAATAAAAATATTAATTATTGATTATTTCAGGGCAGCTAAAAAGGAAATCCGCAAGTTGAAGTGTAAACAGTTCAATGATTTAAGAAATGCTAAGAAAAAGACACAGTGCTTGTAAAGTGAAGAAAATCATAAACCCATCCTCCACGCACTGCAAATCTGATGAAAAGGAGGATGTTACAACTGCTCTTGTACTAAGGTAAGTATATATATATATATATATATATATATATATATATATATATATATATATAAACATCTATTTTTAACTAATGCAGTTTGAATTGAACGTAGAGATCAATCAGCAATCGGGCATTTGAGTATCTAAGATCGAAAAACATCCTACCACTGACCAGTAGGCGTACACAGGAAAGATGGCTGGAAGATTTTAGCGTCACGCCCGGATTCCATCTGAACTGTGAGGATTTTATCTCTAAATGAGTAGCTCCGCCCCATCAAGATCCGAATATGTGGCCGTTGTTTGCTTTGGTGATATTTACTTGAGAAAAGTATGAGTATGAAAAGAGACTCACAGAGAATGGTTGAGCCCTGCACTAAATGTCAAGTCGTCATGGTTTGGGGGCAATAAAAATTGGAAACATCCTGTTTTATGTGACTTTGACACGTCCATGAATAAGGATATTCTTATTTTGATTATTCAAAAACTAGAAGAGGCTGGAATATGAGTTTGCTGAGTGTCCTTTGACTTGGGCAATGCTATTCTTATGAAAGAGCTTCAATTGCTCTCTCCTCTAGCAAAACCTCTTTTGCAAATCCGTTGGATGAGACTCGGGATGCCCACCTTTATGCAGATACTCCTCATATGATTAAACTCATCCCTAATCATTTCCTTGATAAAGAGTTCGAAATAAAGGGCCCTGATGGTCAATTTAGTCCCCTGGGGGAAAAAATTCATTGAGATTATAGAAACGATGGCAAAGAATTAAAGATACATCATACATTGCCTCTGACCATTTAAACGTATCAGGAACCGGGAACAGAGAGTGAGGATGGCTTGCCGACTATTGTCGAGAACGTTGGCTTCCACTTTGACATTCATACACGAGCGTCAAAAATGGTAGGCGGAAAATTGCCCGAATGGAAAATGCCTGACGGAAAATTGCCCAAAGGAAAGTAGTCCGAATTTTTTTAGTATTTTTTAAATTAATTTAATTTTTTTAAATTTTTTGTGTCTTTTAAATCCCAAAATGCCCAAAGCCTTATATTAGTCCCCTTAGAACTCCAGTTTATACCCAAAATGTTAGGGTTTTTGGGGTACTGCTGGACCTCAAAACGTGATAATTTCTACCTCGTATGCTCAAATAATTCCTGTTAGCCCCTTAAACCCCAATTTTTAGTGATATTTGTAAATCAATAGTTACAAATTTAAAATGAGGATTAGGGTAGAGAACTGGTAAAGATAGAATCTATCCCTATGATCAGCTTACGATGACGTAGTACAAATTACTTTGTTTATTTTGAACACACAGAAACAACAGAACGCTGTTTCTCTGCTATTGAAGGGAATCAGCTCTCTATATCTTAATATCTCTGGTCTTCACCCACAATGCTTTTCAGACTGCCACACAAAAAAGTAAATGAAAATAAAATTGGTACATAGGTATTTGCGTAAGTTATAAATCAAATAATTCTTATAAATTGTATATAAATGAAAATATTTATTTTAATATGCTTAGTTTCTATACAGAAGTAAAAAAGAGAAAGAAATTTTATTACTTCTTCCATCACGTACTTTAAAGTACGCGGCCATTGCTAAGGTCTGAGGGGCGGTAGAGAAAAACAACATCATTATTATCCATATTTATATTAAAAGGGATAAGAAATCAAATTTTCAGCAAAAAATAAATAAATTTGAATGGGTCATGGAAGTAATGGGTTAAGTATGCTATTTATTGCTGTTAATGATATCAAGAAAGAGAGGAAAGAATTACCAGTTCATTTGATCACGATGAAGGGAATCATCAACGCTACAAATGTAACTGTGGATCCCCGCTGGGGTGCTCACACAAACAACGTACAGTGCTATTGAAAAAATACCAAGAGCCGAAGGCCGACGTTCATGGTCCAATTATCTCAGGCCACTTGGACGAATTTCTGTGGTGAGAGGGATGGGAGAAGAGTGTGGAGGATGCCTTCAATAACATATTAAGACACATATCGGAATTTTATAACTACGATGGCTCTCGCAATTGAAACATTAAAATTTATCACGTAACCTCCACCCTTAGGTCGATATTCTTGATAAGTGCCCATAACTTGACATCCATGCTCATTTTTAACAGATTAGCGTTAATTAGGTTGGATAAATATAAACCTCATCAATGATAAAATGACACTTGCTAAAGAGAAAATTAAAATAACTATTTACATACTAAATGAGTTCATTTCTTTAAGAATCGTCAAAAAGTAACCCAGAGGTTTTGTGTTGTTGAATTCGATACTTGAAGAAGCCTTGTAATCTGCTTGAAATGGGCAGATTAGCAGTTTGGATATGGAGCAATGAAAAGTCTACTCCCTTTAGAGATCATTATTATTCTGCTCCTGATAATAAAGTAAATGAACGCATAATATGTAGACTATTTTAACTATTAGGATAGCTTCAGGGGCCGACTTATTTAAGTTTATACCCGACTTTTGGTCAATTTATTGAGTAAATATGAACATCATAATATATTAATATCACTTGATAACGAGAGTAAAAATTCATCATTGGCTACAAATTAAGTTCATCGCTTAAGAAATCGACTTAGTCAAGTTTGTCGGAATAACCAACTGAAGTAGTAGCCATGTCGAAGTCCAGCTTGAAATTTGTTGGGAGATGGAATAATGGAATCTACTCCATCATCCCTTGAATTTAGTTTTTATTATGCAGCACGTGGTTATAAGATCCATGCATACGATGGGCAATTAAATTAAAATATAGGGTTGTCATTAAAAACCGAGCTGTAGAATCCTTTAGCACTTAAAAGCTGAGCAATGTGATAACGATCATTTGAGAGATTCTGTTTCGGAAGATATTATAATTGGAACACATCTTGGAAGTATTAAATTTGGTTATTATTTGTAATAAACTCATACCCATTCCTTAAAAAATAATCAAGACACTTACGTGGCCACGTGATCTTAATATTCAAGAGCTCTTTTCCAGTTGTCCTTGTCCTGCTCCATGTCTCTGTTTAAAATCCTCATTCGATTGCCCTTCGTCCATAGCCCTCATTCCATATTCAAGTCCACTTTAGGGTCGTTCCCAACAACTGAGGACAAATGTCAATTGAGACTCTTCTATAAGCCTCAATCAGATTTAATGGGTCGGTTAAAGGCCAGAAATTGACGTGCTGCGGGAAATAAGACGCACAATGAATGATAAGCCAGTCACTTACTGAATAAATACTCACAAGATCATTAATCTCGAGTTCGCTCTCCTTGTACCAAAGAATGCAGTTGGAGATATTTTTCGGAGGATTCTGGTAACGAGGGTTTCTCTCGTTTTAAGGGCAGAATATTCCAATAGGACATCCCTGAAGCTTAGATTAGTGACCAGAGAAGCTCCGTGGGGTACCTTGTTAATTGAACGCCATTAATGGCTCGGAAGAAGAAGCTGCTCGGCGTCATCTGAGAGGCATCGAGGTAAGTTTTCAGGAATCCTCTTAAAAAGAGAAAAAGGAATACATATTTCATAATTTTCTCCATTAATTAGTTGCCCAGGATAATTATATCAAGCTTAATAAAATAGTTAAATGCAAATATTTATAATCCCATGTGATAAGATACTTTCATCAAATATTCCTCACTTTCGTTGTCCTCCACTAAAGACCGCTTCAGGCTCATGCATTCGATTTCGGACTGTCGTTTGGTTGATACGAGGTATAATCCTGGATACGAAGCTCCGGAGCAATCCACCTTACGGCAATTAGTACTTCTTTGAACAAATAAGAACCTTTCTTTCACTCCTCTTAGACAATTCGAGACCCTTTCAAGGGTACTCAGTTCTTGACCTGGCTAAGTTCTTAGCAAACACAGACATCGGCCAATGGATCAAGAAACCTCCTTCAATGTACATCAATCAGGACGGACTGCAATAGGAGGAGACCCTATTGCGAGGGCACCATAAGTTTTTGTAAAATTAACATGTGCCCGTACTGAATATATGTATATATGATGTGTAGCAATAAACTAAAAAAAAAAAAAAGAAACCTTCTTCTTTATCGAGTTCATGGAGACGTTATTCCGATAGCAGTCCACAGAGAGCACTTCTCCCATTGAAGGATCACTTCCAAGTGGATACGGAAATGCACGTGTATCAAAATTCACGTGGATAATGCTTTGTTCTTCTCAGACGCTGAGGGAGCAGCATTAAATGTAGAAAAATAATAAGTGCTAACGCAACCTTTCATCATACAAATTTAAGATCTTTTAAAATTAAAGTTTGATTTTCTAAATAAACAATCATATTTAAATATATCTAACTGTATTGAAATGGATAACTTAACAACATTGACAAAGCGAGGGAAGAGCTTGTAATATTCAAACGCACCCATATGTTCTAAGTAATAATAGGATGGGAAAAGAAACATGCTGCAATTTATAAGAATTATCAGCCGGTTTGTAACAAGAGGATTGACGAGTAGATTGGGTCTGTATCAAGGAATACAAGAAGTTTCCTTGGTCTTTATATGTCATAGAGATATAAAGATATCAAGAGTGTATTCCCTCCAATAGCAAGAAACATTGTTGAGCTATAATCTGGACACAATGACGTATTTCTCTGAATAATCCAATAAGCTGGCTATGTCTTTATATCTTTATGGTATATGTACACTGCAACGCCGGATACTGCTGCTATATCTATCTATATCTATAAATCTCAAATGGTGTCTTTTTATTTCTGTGTTTGTTCTTAATACACCCCGAAACGGCTAAATATATTTGTCTGAAATTTGGTATGAATGTGTATCAAGTGCCAGAGCAGGTCTTAGGCATATTTTTAATGACCTTCAAGCCCTCAAAATCCTTAAATATGCCGTTTACTGTATTTTCATTTTCGGAAAACAAACCAACTTTTATCATAAAATGATAAATGAAAATTATTTTTTCAAAGAATCTTTCTCACTCCTTGAGAGAGAAAAATGTTGCCATTAATAGAGTTATACTAGTAGTCAAAAACTAATTTTGTTTTTATTATGGTGTTGCATGATACACCCATAGAGATAAAGAGAACTTATTCCCTTCAATAGCAAAGAAACATCGTTCAGGTGTCGCTTGTGCCCAATATAAACAAAGTAATTTGTCACGCATCATAGGAGTGACGTGTTTTCTCTGTGTGCAGTGTTCCTTACTTCTTCTTCTCTTTTAATTAAGAGAAATGCAAAGTAAGGATCCCCCTCATGAGAGACCTCCTGATCACAGGGTCAAGAAGTTCGAGGAGTGATCAGCCGGCCGGCGGGGAGGAAGACAAGAATAAGAAGGGAAGCTTTACTGCTGCGAAGCCTGGTCTTAAGGGTAAGGGCATGTCAAGAAGTGTGGAGTGCAGAGAAGGAGAACGCGTTGTGCGAGGTCGAGGAGGGGAAGAAGAATTGATAGATGTGTCTCATCATAATGAAAACATATAAAAAAAAACATCAAAAGAAGATAAAGAGGACAACCCTCCTTAGAATGCCTACTTAAGGGCTTTGAAAAAGGATTTGGCAGCAAAGGCCAATAAGACTAAAATAATAATTGATTTATCTGTCATTAACAGGAATCGGGTGACAAGACGGCCCAGTATTCAGGAAATTGAGAACCTAGTAATAGGAACTCTAAAGTTAAATCCTCTCTCTCTATAAGGTATTCATACATGTCCAGGCTCTCGGCCTATTATTGTATTAATATTAAAGAAGGAAGTGAATATATCCCCTGCTTTTTCTCATGTAAAGGAGAGCTTTATAATCAGAAAAGCAAGTAATTATGAGGACGGAATAAAAGGATGCATGAGAGGCCTAAGAGCGCAACGTAAAGATGAGGAAGGAAACCCAATCGTTTTTGAAAAGAAGATAACTGGGCATTCTCCCCATGAGGATGTAACATCAAATGATATAGAAGAAATCTTTAGACACTTTGGAAGTATAGTTGAACCGCAAAAGAAGTTGTTTTCACGGAAGGAAAATTGAAAGGTCTGAATAACGGAAACTATATCCTAGGTCTAAGACCTACTAAGGATATTCCGGGATTTCTCGGTTTTAAAGGCTACAAAACAAGAGTAAGCTACTATGGCCAAACAGTTACCTGCGCTAAATGCTATGAGAAGGGTCACTTTGCTAAGGATTGTCCTAATCACTATGTAAAATGGAATGATTATTGGAAAAACTTAAAGAAGCACTTTCATTTGAAAAAGAACAATGAGAAAGCAAGTGTGGAACAAGTAGAAATAGAGCCATCTCGATCTTCTAATAATAATGAGGACAATCAAGAGGTTATACAAGAACCTGAAAAGCTAACAAATGATGATATAGCAATCGAAGAAGTCCATATAACGGACCATGAAGAAGGCAATGGGTTGAAAGAAGTGAGCGATATCAATAGTGAATCAATAGAGATTGTTCAAGACAAAGCAGCCTCAGACCAGGAAGGAGAACAGACGGAGATTGAAAGAATACAAACAAAAAGGCTTCAAACCCCCACCTAGAAACTTGAACATTATTCAGCACAGAACAAGGTCACAATTAAATGGAAAAAGAAATAAACCCGATAATGACAGTTCACTTTAAAAAGACAATACTCCCCTCAAGCAAAGAAAATATAAAAGAACTAGAAGCGCAATACAGGCTGGAAAGGAGTATTGGCTGTGTTGCCTTCAATAGAGTTACACACCTGACCTCATAAGATTGACAAAAATGTAAACAAATTGAGTTAAGAACTATTTTCAGTATAATGTGACTCTCCTATATTCAGATCAAGGTCTGTATAATAAGGTCTGGGCAATACAAAAATAAACATGTAGCAGTGTGACTACTCAATGACGTTACTGGAGAACGATTATATTTATCTCTCTATATATAAAATCAATCTCTCTATCTATCTATAAATATATACATATATATGTATGTGTGTGCTTGTATAAATAAATAAAATAAATATATATTATATATGTATATATATTCGTTCTCCAGTGACGTCATGGAGTAGTTATACTGCTAGGCTTACATGATTGTTTTTGTATTGCCCAGACCTTATTATACAGACCTTGATTCAGATCAGCGTTATATTTATTGATTAAAAATGCCAAGTTGCTCCGCATATAAGTGCTCTTCGATCAGTATGATCAGTAATCATAATTACATAGAATGAATGTATGTACGATTCTATTATTTCTTTCTAACCTTAGGTCTAATGAATGGGCAAAGAAAATGAGAAAACGGAAAGGCATATGAAGCGAAAGAGGAGTGAAGAAGAAATGCAAATCCTTCGACAAAATATTAGTCTCGATCATTGTTACTCTGTTGGTGATGAAAGTTCTTGCAAAAGGAAATCCATCGAGAATGCAAAAACGATTGAGTACATGGCTAATAAGCTTCGAATCGTTCAAACTCAAAATTCTCTACATAAAAAGGAGATCAGGTCTTTGAAGGTACAAATCATCATATCATACAAACTATAGAAAACTTCTTGTTCATCAGGAAGTAAAAGGTGAATACGGAAATTGTTGACTGTTGATGATGTGGTAATACTTTCTCCAGGAGATCACAGGGTTGTTGACTCTGAGGCCATATCTAGAGAAAAGCAATTGGATTGCTCTTCAATTTTGGGGGACCACGACTACTGCGAGATACCACCTCCTACCCTATCGTCTTTTAAGGCAGCTGTTATTAGTTACATTGCTGGATTTGTAATTCGCAAATTGCAGCAGACCATATCTTGTGTTCCTTGTAAAACAGTTTTAACCGATCCATTAAAGCAAAATCATTTCAATTTGGCTTTAATTAAAAAGAAAGATGTGGGAGGCCTAATTTATCCATCCCAAGATGCAATAACTGTGTGTCAAGAAGCAGAAAGAGTCTTGTCACTTTTTAATAATTGACAAAGCTGCTTTATTAAAGAAAGATCAAATTCACTTGCATATTGCAACCCAAGTTTTGCAAAACATTTGTGAAAAACAACGGTAGGTTTTTAATGATCTTAATGAACATATGCTAGATGTTAGCCCAACAAACAATCACGTTTATAAATGAATAAAATGTTTGGCAGCAACTTATTCCCGAATAAGACTTTATCATCAAGGAAGAGTGACGAATACAAAATTACCCTCCGACTACAAAAGAAAAAGTCATGATAAAACAGTATTATTCAAAGGACAGTAAAAGTATTCATTAATATTATTAAAAACCTATCACATTGTTATTCTCATGTTTATTTATGTTATGCAAATATATTTATACAATAATTATATATCTTTAAAATGTACCATGGTTTCACTAAATATTCAATAATATTTCTATTTTACAAAAATTATTATAGGACTAATAGTTAAAAAAATATAGCGAATCTTTTAAAATCGTACTACATAAAAATCTCAGTTTTCATTCTTCATTATGGTTACTAAGTTTTTCTTCTCCTCTGTTGTTCATGTTTTTCCTTCGGCAGACGCGTTGCGCTTCTAGTTCTTTTATATTTTCTTTGCCCTCAAGCAAAAGAAGAGTGCCTCCTAGTATACTACTAACACTTTAATGTATTTTAACCATGAGGTCTTTGGATTGAAAAGAATGTTTCTTTAAACACACGCGGTGGTAAAGATAGAAGATCGAGACACACAATGATGAAGAGAATACTATATCTCAACCCTGACATAATATGTTTCCAAGATATTAGATCTTTAGTTTCATCATCTTGCTCGAAGTCTTGTCCTTCCTGCATTCCTACAAAATACTCTGTGTTCTTTACGGGAAATAATACAAATCGGGGTTTAATCACTATGGTTTGTAAAACAATCGCAAGAGCTGAATGTACTCGAGAATATTCGACTGGAAGTAATTGGCACAAAATTAGAGTTCATGTTACTGCTAACGAGTTTGTGTTCAATATAATAAACGCATACGGCCCAAATAGAAATCCCTCCCTTTTCTTTGAATCGATTGGTAATTACTTTGCCAATGACCCTCTTCCAAAAATCTTAATTGGAGACCTAAATGCCGATCTCGAGAATCAGAACCACCCAAACAGAGTCTTTCTTCAGGAATTAATCATTAATACTCATTTATTTGACGTTATGAAGATATTCAATGAAGTCAATGGTATTTCTTCGTGGAAAAGTGGAAAAAACACATCAAGGATCGATCATTCCTTGGTGTCCTTGTCTATATATTCAAAAATAAGAAAAACAGCATATGTCTTTGAACCGTCTTCAGACCACAGAATGGTGGACTTACATTTAAGACACATTCTAATAAACCTTTCAAGATCCCAAACTGGCTCATTGGGGATGAAGAATTTAAAGAAAAATTAAACAGAAACTATTAGCAAATTTAACTCTGCATTCTCTTGTAAAAGCTTTCGAGAACATTCAAAAATGCAATAAGGGACACTTCATTGGCATGTATGAGTAGAAAGTGGAAAAGGATGGAACGCCTTCGTGATGATATGGAAGAAATTATGATAAATGGTTCGTTGTTTGCCCAAGAAATCACAACTGAAATGCTCAACGTCCAAGGATAGCTGAAATAGCCGAGGAGGAAATGAGAAGGAAGGTTAGAGTTGAAAGAAACCCTCATCAAAGACTTAGAAATCTTTCTCAATGTAAATATTCTTATGGAAAAAATTGACGAAGATTAAACAAAATGGAGAGGTCATAACTGATCCGGAAACTATTCTTCAACTTTTCCATTGCACTTATCAAAAAGTCCTTGGAGGCTGCAGAAAGGATTTTCCTCGACCTCGAAAAAATATTACACCTTCTATCTTTACTTATGATAGTGTGCATGAGTATATAAAAATAATTACAGAGATGATAAGGCAAGTGGGCCTGATGGTATTAGAGGAAAATATTTACCCTTGTACTGAGGAGATCATCCCTTACTTAGTTCAATTTGGTTCATGTATGGAAAAAGAGGATCCCTTCCACCCATTCTAACTCAAGGGCGGATCTCCCTTATTCCTAAAAGGGAGATGGAACGTCCATAAACCACTGGAGACCATTGACAATTCTTAATGAATCATATCGAATTTTAGCGGGAGTGCTGGCTAAGCAAATGGAACCAATACTGAATGGAGTATTAGGTCCTGAGCAAAAAGGATTCCTAAGAGGGCGTAACATTGCCGATATATCACGAAATATTTCTGCAGTGATTGACTCCACTAAAACTAGAGGAAAATATGGTGCCATAGTAGCCATAGATTTTAGTAAAGCTTTCGATTTTATTTCTCATAGTTTTATTCTTAAAGCGGTAAGAAAGTTTCTGCCCAGGAATTTTTTAATCCGATTCGGGCTCTTTTATTTAATGGCACATCAACAATAACTATCGACGGATTACGCAGCGGTCCGATTTCCCTTGGCAGAAGCTGCAGACAGGGATGTCCGGTTTCCCCTTTGCTTTTTGTGGCAGCGATGGAGGAATTGAGTATGGTCTTGAAACGCAAATATGGAGGATTCGGTGTTATGCTTGGTAGGGAAAAACATATTATAGATCTCTTCGCTGACGATGTGACGCTAATGGTGGAAGCTAACTCCGAGGAACAAATTATAAAAAGGATTGAAGTTGTCTTGTCTTTTTTTAAGAAATTTAAGAAAATTTCGGGGCTGGAAATCAATTTGGAAAAGACAACTATTCTCCCTATTGGTTTATGGACTCCCATTTTGCCTTTTGTGGGAGGCTGCAAAGTTTCGAAATCTGTCAATATTTTGGGCATAGAATGGGAATGTGGACAGCCTTCTATATCAATTTTCTGAGGCTCAATGCGCAAGCAGTCAAGTGGGTTCAAGCATGGAGAGGCTTCAACTTACAAAAACGAGTGGATTTATATAATTGCAAACTAATATCGCAAATGATATATGTTGCAAGTGCCCTGCCAACTGTTGGTGAGCGCCTCCTGGAAGAAGAAAGCCAATGGCAAAAATTGCTTTTTGATCATAGATATTTGCCCACTTTACAAAGAAAAAGATCTGAGCTAGGAGGAGGACTGGTGTTGCTTCGGAACATATTACCAAAGATTTATACAAAAGTTCTAAGAGATGCGTATTCAAAGCCACCAAAAGAATGGCGGGGTTATGTGACAGATTCTATTATATTCACTCGACTAATGTTTGGTAGCGAACTGTCCAACAAGTATATTGCCAAGCATTCAATGGATTGGGCAGCTGTCCAAAGGATAATATGGAAAAAACAACCCCATTTCGATTCTAATTCAACAATCGATATAATCCGCCGAAATTTGGAGAAAAAATATTTCTTCAAAAACCTTCCTTATCAGCCTGAAAAGTTAGAGGAGATTGCCTTCGAAGAAAACTCGCTTATATATTCTGATATATCGAAGCAGTCTGTTTTTGTATCCGGAAGATTTTATTTTCCACTTCAGAGGGGAGCAAAAAACCATATTCCCTGGCTCCTTGGTGTGTAAAATTTCCTCAAAAAGACAAAGTCTCAAACGAGGCTTTGAATGCCACCCAAAAATCAATGAAATTTTTTGATCTCCCTAAAGTGTGGGAGAAGAGGATCTTACATTCCTTGAGAGGGATAAATGATGGCAAGAAGTTTACTTCTCAACTGCAAATATCTGCAAACTTAATCAGTTTTAAAAACCATTGCAAAGATTGTGGACGACTATACAACGATATTAAGCACGCGTTTTACGACTGCCCTGCTTTGAAAATCCTAAAAGAATTCGTACTTTTAAATGCATCGAACATTGTGGACTTCGAGGTGGAATTTTTGGGAGCATACATCTTATTCGGTTTTCCGTTGAGATCGAACTTGACCAACGAAGAAAGTGCAATCAGGGCTGCAATAAGTAATTGCAAAGCTTATATATCCCTGAAGCTAACTGGAGAAGAGATCATCGAAAGCAGCAAGCTCCGAGCAATCCTAATATCAGCGGCAGCTCGGTACACAGCTTTTGCTCTAAAGATTCCGACTCTCGGTGGAGGATCTTGGGATAACGCGTCCGTACTCGTCAAATACTTCCCGTCAACTTCTCAGCACTACGCCAAAGCCATTAGAATAATTATAAAAAATATAAGAAATTTAAAAAAGAATCTTAGTTTTTACTATTAGAAAATTATTTATTGTGTTTTTCTTTTACTACGTTTTTAGATTTAAATGTCAATAGAATTTTAAGGTCTTACGGGGTATATTAATTTTAAACTATAATGTTTATTTATGTTTTTACCAAACACAAATCTCCCCCTTTTTATATCTTTTTATTTTATATTATTGTATTATATGAATAGAATAAAGACCTTTGCCATTAAAAAAATTGTACTACGTCATCGTAAATTGATCATAGATATAAACAGATTTGTTTATATTGGGCACAAAAAGGTATTCCTCTGAAGAATCCAATAAGCTCTTTATGTCTTTTTATCTCTATGGATACAACCTTGTCATTTTTTATAGAGAAATGGAAAGGCAATCCCATGAAAAGAAATATAAAAGACCGATAGTTGTTCCTGTATGAGCAAAACTTAATTGTAGAAATTCAAAATAGTCGAAATCGAGGAAATGTCAAAAAAAGTTATTTTGGAATGTATTATTTCAAAAAGATAGACAAAACTATTGTAATACATAAATATAGGCACAAAAAGTCACAAAAATATTATTGGAAAGTATACAATAACAGACTCACATATATTTTAAATATTTTCCGTAACCCATTTTCAATAGGCTTTTGGTGGAAAAGAGAAAGCTTCCATTTATTAATTCCATCAGATAAGGGAGAAGTTGCAGACAAGGCTGCCCTGTTTCTCCTCTCTTGCTAGCTATTGCTTTGGAGGTCATGTATAGTATTTAAGAACGAAAATATAAGGGCTTCGGGAAAATCTTTACTTGGATATATGCGCTGATGATTTGACCCTTTTTGTGGTGGCCCACTCGGAAACTCAATTGACTAAGGGAATAAAGTTTTTGAGTATATTTTTTGTTGTTAAGTATGGCTTAAATGTAAATGAAGAAAAAAATTCATACTTTCCCAAGGACTATGGAAACCATCTTAGGAATGTAAAATGGAGGACAGAGTATAAACTGGGGATAGAAAGAAACTTAGAAGGGTCTGACCCAACGAATTAGTTGGATTTTATGGCTAGGAAATACTGTTTTAAATGGAGTCTCACAATATTCTCAAGGGAATCAATCTTGATAATATTATGTTTGTCTTACTTTTAATGTATGTGGCTACTGCAGTTCCTTCTTTACTAGAAAACGTCACTGCATAAGAGGAATGTCGGCTAGGGATTTTATTCATCGTAGATATATTACCGCAGATAAAAGACCACGGAAGTGGTTCAGAGGGAAGATTTCACTCTTGGGAAATATTTGTCAAAAGATAAATCGTAAGAAATTTATGGATCACAACCAGAATCCGTTTGTGGAATGGAGGAGCTATATTTTTGTTAACCTCTCGGATCTTTATAAGGGAAGGTCCTTTTTTCTTTGAGAATAACTGCTTAGAGTCATTTAATCAGGTCATATGACAATATTGAATTTGAAAATATCCTATATTTTTTGTGAATCCTAAATCTTTGTTCAGTTTGAAGACTAGAATAATGCAATCGATTTCTAGACATTTTTGAGGATGATACTCAATTTCAGCTCTCCAATGGCCTAATCATTTACAATCCTAATCCTTTGTAAATATACATCTCCAACCAATCAAAGAACGGCAATTCAAGCAAAAATGTCACAACTGATGAAGTGAAATCCATAATCATTACTCCTCGAGGTTCAAACGTATGCATTGCCAGAGCGTTAACGGATAGGACTCAGATAGAATCATCGAGCATCTGAGCATGATAGTTACATCAGCGATGTATTCGACGCTCTCAATCAAAAATTTAAAGATATTTGGACAGGAATGGGACTTTGCAAGAAACCTAATGAATTTTATCCCTTCGAGTTCTGTGCGAAATTTAAAGATAGTGAATACGACAGTACGATAAACTCGCCCCAAAAAACTTTGAACATGTTTATTTATTTATTTGGGTGTGTGTTTTTATTATTATTTCTGTTAGTTCATAATCTTGATTTTGATAGTCTATCCTGAATCTATTACCTTATCTATTGACTTTTTGTAAACTTAACATCTGCTTTTTTAAACCATCAATTGATTTTGAATTAAGTTTGTAAATTTTTGTAGGACACTTCATAGAAATATTAATTTTTTTTTAAATATTCTTGTGTGCAAAACCAATTTGAAGATTTTACTTCCTCCCTGAAACTTCAAATAGCAAATTAATTAGTGAAATTTAGACTAAAAAGTTCAGTTTCGTACCCACCCGTTGTCACGCATGGTATTTAATGTTTATGGTTGCTCCAATTATAATGGAGTTGTTAGGTGTCTGAGGAGTATTTGATTTTTAAGTATGATATCACTATATATATATAGGTTTACTGTAATTTCATCGCGAGTAAATTTGTAAGAAACACCCGGCTCAAGAGTTTTGTAGATCCTTATCTCGCGAGTTCTATCAATCAAAATGGGGGGTCCTTTGGGATTGAAATAAACTAAAAATCAAAGGATTGCAGGTTGTTTAGTGATAACACCAAAGTGTCCGAAGGGATTTCTTTCCACTGAAGACATCTCTTCATCATAGAATTTAGAGAGTGAGGTATCGTTTGTAATACCTGTCTAAAGATTAAAATCTCCGGCTGACCATTTCCTGATTAAGCAGTGCAAAATCCCTAAATAAGTTGTTGAGATCTATGCAACAAACCAGAAATAAAAAACAAATGTTTTACATTATAATTAATAGTTTTATATTTATTTTAATGCATTATACATATAAAAACAGATTCAATGAGCGACATTCAGCTTTTAAATTTGCAGTCCCAATGATTTCAAGAGAGCCGTAAAAGTTCTTGTACGATTGCTATTTCTTTAAAGGCTTGCAAATTGCAACTCCACGGCTATGGCTAGGCCCTGCGGGCGGCTGGGTGGACAACACGTAGTGTAAAGAACAAAATCCTGTCACATTCACGGCTTAGAAATGCATTTTCTGGTTCTCCAGCTTTTGTTCTTGGAGGTCTGATAGTTGCATTTATAGTATATTAAATCGTTTTAAAAAGTCAGGTTTTCATCTGCAAATTTTTAACTACCCACTAATAGATAAAAAACAAAAATGAAACATAAGATACTGGCTACTATTCACTTAATAATTTTATTTCAAAACAGTAATATTATAAATATCTTAAAGAAGATTGCCTCTTGCTGATTAACTTAAGCTTTTAGATGTTTAGATGAAGTCTACAGCATAACCATGACTGATTACTAGTCATTGTTATCATTTGGTGAAGAAACGCCCCAATTATGTTCCATGGAACAAGTAAAAATATTTCAATCCCATAAGACTCGCGGCGGAACACCCGAAGCTAAGGTGTGCACAACTCTTAAGCCGCGTATCTTTTCTCCCTAAAATGTCAGCGGTAGATTCAAACCCCATGGGACCCCAGACAGAGTCCGCATGAATAGGTCCACAACGTAAAAAATAAACAACTCGGAAAATGCTTCACTACAAAAAGCTTGACGACAAAAATACCTACGAGAAAAAGAAGAAACAACAAAATACTTCACTACAAAAAAGCTTGGTGACAAAATACCCGCGATAAAAGAAGAACGACAAAATTGACTGACTATAAAAGAGCAAGCAATGTATTTACCCGTGACAAAAAAAGGCTATAAAAAGGTCCGCGACAAATTTACTCGCGATGAAATTACTGGACACCATATATATATGCGTAGGAGACAGGGGGCAACTGCCAAAATTCGGGTGAGTTCTCAAATTCGGGCAAATTGGTAGGATATTCGGGCATTTAAGTCGAAGAAAAAAATATGAAATTATAAAGCAACGGATTTTGAATTATAACCAAATACATATAATGTAATGAATAGTATGTTATTACTATCAAGAAAATATTATCTACATAGCTTTCTTCATTCGATTATTTTTCAGCGATTTAACAGTTCTTGATAAAATTCGGGCAAATAGAATGCTGCCCCCCCCCCCCAACAAACATTTCCCCTAATTATGTATATTATATATATATATATATATATATATATATATATCGAGCTTTCCACATTTTGTGAGTGACACGGGATGTAAGGTATATCCAAAAGTTCTCCTTCAATACACTTAAGAAATTCTTCATTTTTTATATTAAAGTTAAAGGAGGCTCAGTCAAAAAGCTATTTGGAATAGTTGATAAGTCAACTAGCTCTAAGATACTTTTTGCATTAAATTGAAGTACTTGTTTGGGCGAATGTATTGTCTAACGGATCCAATCTTTCTTTTTTCTCTGTTTTAATGATTATATCGACTGCTATCCTTCTAGTCTTTTGTCCGGATCAAATAAAGCTCCTAATAGAATTACTTCTGGGTGTGCAAAGAAGGAATTAATTTTGAATGAACTTTCAACTACATCTCGTTCCTCTTTTGTAAGATGCTGACGCCCTTGATGCAAAGCAAAAAAAAATGATGTGAGGCATATTTGATATGAGGCTTCTTTTTAATGTTTACAAATGTTGGTCCATATATATTAAGAATGATCACAACTAATCTTGTAAGTTCCTTTGGTGGATTCCTTGTTTGAATGTAAAGTCTAAGAACAGTGGATGCTGTTGTTATCCCTCTAGCATTGTGGATAGATCCTGGATATTTTTTTTAGGAAAGCCGTTGATATTGATTCTGGTCCATTTTGAACATTTAAACAAATTTCTAGGAAGTACTTTTGATCTCTGCTGAGTTTTTTTTAAATGGTTCATCGACGTCTGGAACACATCCTTTGATAGGTCGATATTTTATAGCTTCCGTTATGTTTGTGAAATTTGAGATAAGCATTCCTAATTTTCCTCGAAATGTGTTGGGTCCTGTTGATTTTCCATTATAAAATTCAAATAGTTTTTTAAAGGGCAATTCATTAAAATGAAGCAAGCAAATAACCCATTGTAAAGGAGTGTTTAATTTCTGTTCAAGAAGCCTGATGATGCCACCTTGTGTCCTGTATTTACAACAGTTCCATCACATCCCACTGCTCTTATGGAGTGAAGACTTCCATACTCAGAAATTAAAGCAAAGAGTTCACTTGCAATATGTTCTGCTCTTCCCCTTTGTACCACTGGTTGGCACATTTCACTATTAGGTGTATCACTATCATCCAAATTGTTTCCATGATCATCAAAAATATAATTTTGTTATACAGGGTGATTCACTAGAATTGAGACTCTCACTTTGGTAACTCCTACGTTTCCCAAATTTAATATTCCCTCCATTTTTTATTTTGTTGTTGTTGATAGACATATCAGCTACAACTTTCATAAAAATAAGTTGTGTGAGATAGCCCTGCTTCCAATAGAAAATTGCTTCTGAACAGGATAAATGTGACTTGATTTTGGCCTTATTTTGTAAAATCTACGGTTGTAATTATGAAGATTTTAAAGGCCACAGTGAGCGGAGCAACGGTATACAGGACCATAAAAGCCTTTAAGTAGTTAGGCAAGGTTTCAAGGAAGGTTCAGGTCCGGAAAAAATTGTGAGGACACTGCCTGGGAAGAAGAGGATCAGGGAGAAACTCAGGACAAATCCAACTTGATCCATGAGACAGATGCCTAAAGAGGAGTACATGAGCACCACTAGCATTTGGAGATTGATCAGGAAAGACCTGAGGATGCTCGCTTATAAGAAGAAGCCACCTCAGATTCTGTCTCAGGCCATAATGAACAAGCCTCTTATCCGTGGGAGGAAAACTATTCAACAACTCTCCAAAGACAGGTCGCCATCAGTTCTCTGGACAGATGAGAAAATTTTCACGGTCCAGGCCACCCACAACAGTCAAAATGACCGGATTTTGACGTGGAAGAAGGAGGACATCCCCGTGGAGCTGAAAAACAGCCTTCAGAAGGCAGAAGCCACCCTCCGTCATGGTCTGGACGGGCGTGACGTCGGACGGGAAGAGGGCCCCTTTGATCTTCGTCGAGTAGGGGGTGAAGGTCGACCAAGCGGTTTATTTTTACCTTCTTTCCGAGGAGGTAGTCCCATGGGTACAAAGAGAGTATCCAACAACACCTTTAGTGTTCCAGCAAGATGGGGATCCATCCCACACCAGGAAATTGGTTCAAAGCTTCTGTAATTATATGTTTGCAGACTTTTGTCCCAAGTACTTGTGGCCACCATCCTCCCCAGATCTGAACCCCATTTACTATGGAATATAGTCCATTCTGGAGAGAAGGGTGTTAAGCAAGACCTGACCATCAGAGGAGATTCTAAAAAAGAAACTGCTTCAGCCATGGGCCTCCTTATCTGAGGAAGAAATATCTGCCTTTGTTGCCTCCACCGTTAGGAGTTTCAAAGCTGTACAGAAGGCCAAAGGAGGATACGTGGAAAATTCATAAAATATATACTGTTTATTACATATTATACTATTATTTTAATTTAAGCAATATTTATGAGAAATTTAATACAAAGATTATACATCGTAATACGTGTGTCTCAATTGTAGTGAATCACCCTGTATATATTCCTCTTCTTCTTTGTTCAAAGTTGCAATTCTTTCTTTTTCTCTCTCCGTTTGTCTTGCCAATTGGTCAGGCCCGGCGGGATGGGCGGGCCTGAGGGGGGCCAAGCCCTCCCACCGAGTGACGTAGGCCCGATTTTTCTATGAATGTGCCAAATGTGCCCCCCCATAACAACAGTAGGGCACCCCCAAAGCCTGGCCTGCTGCTGGGCCTGCCATTGGTCCATCCTTTCTTGCCTTCGAACAAATTTCATATAATTATCTTTATGACTCACTTGTTGTCCTGTCAATAGATGATGCGATTACGAGTTTCCTATAGAAATGTTGATCCTTGTAGAAATGAAATTCCATCTTTGGTATTTTTTTGAAGGAGTCACATGTGCAATTTTCTCGGTAAAATAACTAATTTTCTTATTCTTATAACAAGGGCATAGAGCAATGTCAAAAAGAACCGACATTTTTTCCAAAAGCTCGCCCACAACTTTATCACTTGATCGATTTTGTTTATTCATCTTCTTTGTATTGTCCTTCATGCCAAAAGAATCTTTCAATTTTTTGTGACAAATATTTTATGTCGTAAGAAGGGATGCTAGCCATTTCCCAAATGTTTTTGACTTTCATAGATATTGTTTTGACGATTTGAAGATGCTCTTTTCTCGAAAGTTTAGCTCCATTTGGATGTTGATATTTCATGTAGAGGTAATATTTTATTAAGTCTAGCTCACTTGGGAAAGTATTTAAAGGGATGTCGCAGGCACTTCCGAATAAAAAGTGTTCTGAATTGGTCCTTGTTCCGGACGCCATGTTGAAGATAACTATTTTGCTTTATATGGATAATTTTTAAATAGGTAGAATAGCTTTATAAAACGAAGAATATTTTTTTAGCTGCCCAATGCGTAGTTAAGTTATTTTACCTTCGAAGAACGTCGTAATTAATAACTACACAAAGAAAAATATTTATTCCAATTAAAATGCACTTTATATTACCTTACGCTATATGTACGTATTTCTTTACTACGGTCAACAACCATGGTGCAAAACACCATTTTTATCAAACAAATCGATTTTTTACAAAATAAAAAAGTATTTTTATACCCACATTATATTACAAATTTTTTTCTCATGCATGAAACTCATTTTTGGAGGAGTTTTATAATTAACCGGAAGTATTGACCGGAAGTAGCCCTAACAATTTTTGATGGATGAAAAAAATATTGCAGGCAATTCTTGTTCTTATAAAATCACAACTCATGATAGGATCGGATTTTGGATTGGAGCAAAAAAAATCTAAGACACTCTACAGTGTATACCTACGACGACTAATGAAAACTTACTTATAATATTTTAAGTTTTTGTTAGCCATCATAGGGACAAAAGATGGATGCACGGGCCAGTACAAAAAAAAAATAAATTCAATAATTTAATGGCCCTTGAAAAACAATTTAATATTACTTGTTCTTGGAACTTTTTTGCTACAAGCCATGGAAGTCGCCTTGCGATGGGGTTAGCGGGACATTAAAATATAATTGACCAAGGCTAGTCTTCAAAGACCATTTTATAATCAAATATTATACAAAAGACATTCTTCAATTTTCAAAAGATAATATAAAGCAATTAATGTCATTGAATTAGACGAACTTTCAATACAAAAGAAAATAATCAAATGATTAAAAAATTTGACAATGTAAACACAAACCCGGGACAAGGAAGTACTACCAATTTTCACCAATTGATGATACAAGAATATGATGTAAAAGAGTATTTAAAAAAAATATGAAGAATATAAATATATTATAATATCAAGTAAATATGAATAATATATTATGCGGAAAAATGAAGGATTTCTTTTTGCAACTATAAAACCTCGCTAAAATTTAATTATATTGGTATATAGAATTCTTAATTCACTTGGAATATATGTCTTATTTGAATTAACGATTGCTACCAGATTTAAAAGTCCTTATTACAATAAATATCCTTAGTTTACAACAGTATTTCCGACGGAACTGGCGGAGTGTTAAAAAATAAATAATAAGAAAATACCAATGATTCAGTGTTTATTTTCAACGGGTATGGAATGAAAAATACCGATTCAGTGGTGTAAGGGCAATGTAATGCCTTATTTTTATTATTATTATTGTTTTTTACACATAGTAATTAATAAATGGATTAAATAAAGAATTTGTTTATTATTTCATAATTTTCTTATACACATACTTCGACTAGCAAATAAATTGTAGGTCTTAAGCGGTATTTTTTTACTTTAATGTGTTGGTGTTTGTCATGGTAGAGAAATTATTTATTTAAAAAACTAAATACAATTATATATTATTGTCATATGTATATACCAAATATAACAAGCCTTCATCAGGAAAAATACGATAAGATGATAACATATCAGTAAACCCCTAGTTTCTACGGATTTTTTGGAAAGGTTCCGCGAAATAAGTTACTAATGTTTTGCGATTTTACGGTTGCAATTTATCGACTTAAGTAATGATATCTGGGCATCTCTGATTTAAAATTAAATGACTCAAAGCTGGTCACTTTGTTTGATATTATTTTGTGATCTAAACTTTTAAAAACTAAAATCAAAATTACCTTGCTCATAAATATTAATCAATAACTTAAAGGGTAAGACTATTTTATGAAAACTTTTAATAATCATCGAAAAATCATCGTTTTTCATTAAACAAAGTATTATTTCTGATGTTAACCTTTCACATACTCAATGATGTATTTTATCAAACGTTTTGTTCATTTAATTTTGACTTAATGCATATCTTAGAACTAAAGAGGAAGTAAAAAATATTTTCATTATTTTTTCTCAAGTTATGTCTCATATCCGAGTACAAGCTATTAAATATAGAAACGTCGATAAATATTAGTAATTTGTTTAATCATGGTCATCAATTGGAACAATTAAAGGTAATTAATTTTTAGCTATTAATTTTTTCATATAAAGTAACTTGAAGAATCAATAATTCGTTTTTACCTCCGCCGAAGGAGGTATTGTTTTCACTGGCGTTGGTTGGTTGGTGTTTGTTGGATGGTTTGTTTGTCAGCAGGATAACTCAAAAGTACGGAACGGATTCGGATGAAACTTTGTGGAGTTGTTGGAAATGCCAAAAGGAAAAATGATTAAATTTTGGTATCTCTGAGTGCTTCTTTAAGATGCCAAATGAGCTAAATACTAAAAATATTTCAAGTTAGCCTACTCTGCCAATAGATGTCGCTGTGCTGTGAAATCAGGTGCCGGAGCGTCTTCCTCTCGGATATTTTCGTCGAGGGGAACCCTCCCCGTCCCTCTACGCCGCCCCAGTCGTGAAAATCCGCCTCGGAAGGCTCATAAGGACCCCGTGACGGCGGAGATTTGAGTGTATATATCAGTGGCATCCGCTCACTTCCGCTCGTCCGCTCTTCCGCTCTGAGCGGAGGAGCAATTGGTGAGCGGAATGCAAAGAGCGGATCATCTTTGTGAGAAGTGAGCGGACCCTCTAAAATTAACTTCCGCTCATCCGCTCACATAAAAAAGTTTCCGTTATTAAAAGGATTACTCATAGAAAAAAGACTACTTTTTCTCGCTTTTTGCTCTAAATGTAATGCCGCTAACGTGGCATGGACTAAAAAGGTGCGCCAGAAATTGTTTATTCTTGTCTAGACACGTGGCAGCAGTGTTGCCACGCGTAGCCACTCAGTTCACGTCGTGCAGTTATTGTGTATACGCAGAGAGAATAAGTGACAATCAGTCCTTTCTTAATATATAAAATGTGTACCCCCGTCATAACAAAGAGGTTGCGTTCATGGTCCCATATAGAATTTCATTTTATATTCAGAGAAGAGAGAGAAAAGTTACATTATTATAATATAACTTTTCTCTTTCTTCTCTAAATATAAAAGAGATAAAATTATCTTTGTTATAATTATTAAATAATTATTACATGTAGTATGATTAGAAATCCATCTGAAAAAATGACGTCATAACACATATGTTGATGATGTCATTAAATGGCTATATGGGACCCTACTTAGTACCAGCTTAGTACTTACTCGGCGTACAAGTTTTGTCTCTCTCTGGCACTCTCTTATTCTCTCTGTGTATACGTTTGTGTTCGTGTGTGTTCATTGTCTGACGGTCACTCTGAGTCAGTATACTTTACTTTTTCGTTTTTTTACGAATCACGAGTCATGGATAAGTTGTGACCCGAACCCGACCTCTGAGCGGAGAGAGAAGCTACAGGTTAGTAAATTGATTAATTTAATTGAGCTATTCATTTATTTAAGTACAATTTTTAAATTTTATAAAATTAATCTTATTCTTAATTCATCTGAATAATGCGTGAGCAGTGTGACAAGTAACATAAAAAGTTAATGTTAATTTGTCAATTAATAATTTGTTATTGAAAAGGAGCAGCATGGACCTGGAGGTGGACGACCCCATCTCCCAGGATGTCTTCAGCAGCCCTGTGGCCACTGGCAGTGTGGAGGAGGTGGGCGCCAGCCAGGCAGACACTGTGGTCTTGAGCCAGAGCCAGGACACCCAGGGATCTCAGGATGCGCGCACAATGGAAGTGCAGAGGGAATTCGCTCATTTGAAAAAGTAAGTCCCAAAAAGTGGCAAAACCTCTCAAATTTAACATTCTAGTAGACGGCGTCTAGCCATCTATGCATAATAAAACATTTAAAAAAATATTGAATAGTATAGAATAAATAATCAATTGTGAGTTCACTAATTTGTAAAATAAAAAATTGTATCCAGTTTGTTAAAGTTTCAAAATTTCAGGTACTTCATATTTTCTGTGGATGCCAAGGATAGGGTGGAGGCCAAGTGCACCCAGCGGACCTGTAGCAATGTCCTCAAGATGCAGCAGCACTCTGTGTATAACTTGAAGAGGCACTACAAGAGTGTAAGTAAAATAAAATATTAAATAATAAATGTAAATAATTTACTTAGTCTTGTTGATTCAGTCACATGACACATACTTTTAAATATTTTTTAATTATTTATTATGTACACAATAATTAATACTAAATAATAATAATATAATTATTTTCATCTTTCAGCACCACCCCAGCCTGGTGAATGAGTTACTGGCGGCCATAGAGGGTGGGTCCAAGCGGGGCAGACACTTCTCTGGGACCAGTGAATCAGACTCTTGGGTCTCAGGCATGTCCACCCACAGCCAGAAGAGGCAGAGGCAGTCCTCCATAGAGACAGCCCTCAAGGAGAAGTTCAGCCAGAAAAAGGCCTTGAACATATACTATAGGTAAGCAAGCACATGGTTGTAAAAAATAAAAAATACAAATCTTAAAAGATGTGACAATTTTAAAAGATGTTAGGTTTTTGACTTTTTTAGTCTACCAGTAACCAGTACCATATTTCATTGTTCAGATTCATCATACAAGATATGGTGCCCGGCAGTCTCACGGACAGTGAACGGTTCAGGGACTTCTTGAAGTACCTGAGCCCGGACTTTGCGGTGCCGTCCCGCAGGAAGCTGTCCAGGGACCTGAAGGTCATGGGCTCCAAGGCCAAGTCAGAGCTGACGCACCTACTAAGTCAGCAAAACTATGTGGCCACCACAGGCAAGATATACTTTTTTACTTAAGTTTAATTAGTAAAGTTACTTAAATAAAATACTTCAGAAATAAAAATAATAATATTGTAATTGATTATTATTAATTGTCTATATGTATGTGCGTGGAGTGCAGGGAGGTCACGGTAAGCCAAACTGGGAAGTTCCTTGCCCGTGCCATCTGCCAGATGCACATGGATTTTGGCATCCAGAACAAGGTGAATAAAAAGAACAAAGAAAAAACCTTGAGTGAAGAAAGAACAAAAATAAATAAATAATACAAGTAGCAGTATATTATTTATTTTTTATATTATATTACTAATTTACTATTAGTATTATATGTTTTATTATATTATTATATTAGTATTTATTTTAGTAATTTTATTATTCGTATATATTATTTTATATTTATATTAGTATTTATATTTTTAGAAATGTTTCTACTTTAGGTGCAGACAACGACCACGGATAACGGCGCTAACTATGTGGCTGCGTTTGAACACTACGGTGTGGAAGCTCAGAGACAGCTTCTTGATGCGCAGGTAACATTTAAAAAAATAATATTGGTTAACTTTATGTTCTTTTAACAAATGTCTTTAAAACTGAAATATAAAGTATAAAAAAGGAAAAAACTAAAAAGTTCTTCATGCCCAGGTTGACGCTGCTGACTCCATGGTAGAACTGGACCAGGAGCCTGAGGAGGTGCCACTCCCAGATGAGGACGGTGAACTGGTGGACCCTGCGGCTGTCTCAGTGGCGGATGCCCTGGGATAATGTGAACCCCACAGGCGTTGAGGGTAATTATTTTTAAAAATAAATTATCAGTTTATCTATTTAATTAAAAGTTTATCTGCATTTTACAGTACCAAATTCAATTAACTACCAATGAATAGTTTTTGAGATTAACTTATTAAATTACCAAGTTATTAATTTAATTTATTAACATTAAGTTATTAACTCCTTACTTCTTTTTTCTTCAGTGCCCACACCATCAACTTATTGGCAACCAGGGACACGGCAAAGGTGGCCAACTGGACAACCTCCCCAAGGCCGGCCTTTGTTAAGACACTGGCCAAGGCTACAGCTGTCTGGACATGCCAAAACAGGTATAATGATTAATAATTACCGTTTACGTTATATGTTAATAACGTAATAAAGGTTAAAATTACATTATAAACGTTAGTAATTCAGATTTCAGAATTTTTAATTAAAGTTTTTCTCAGGAAAACTGTGGCAGCATACCAGATGAGGGGCATTCTCAAGAAGAAGCTGAAGACCCCAGGGGCCACCCGCTGGAACAGCATGTTTGATGCCCTCAAGTGCCTGCTGGAACAGCTGGAGGACCCACAGAAGTTCATGGAGTTTAACGAGCTTCTGCAGCGCATCCCGGTAAGAAATTAATTTAAACTTAACTTAAACAAAATATGTATAATTTTAATTTTATTCAATGAAAATAAACGACAACTAATTAAATTATCTTTTTCAGAAAGTGTCTGTGTTTGTGGAGGAGGACGTGACCATAATGAAGGAGTACGTCACAGCCATGGAGCCAGTGGCCGCATGCCTGGACAATCTCCAGGCCGAGGAGAAGGCGTACATGGGCATGTTCCTCCCCAGCCTGTTCATCATGAAGCTCAAGCTTGAGAAGCTTCAGTCAGATGGGAACCTTAGGTAATTTAATCATTTGAATGTATAAACAATAAATGCAAAAATCAGAATGCTGAAGAATTTTTTTTTAATTTCATATTTTTAAACAATTATGGTTGAAAAATTGCCGTTAAATGTTAATTTATAGCCGTTCAGTGTTTAATGAAGTAAATTAAAGAATCTTTATAAAATTTAATTATTAATTATAAATAATTATTATTTTCAGTCAACCAAACCCTTAGTGGACGCTCTGCTGGACCACAATGGCAGGCAGGGGTTCAAGGCCAGGTTTGGTCATCTCTTTGAGGATGATGATCTCTTGATGGCCACGGCCCTGCACCCCCACTACAAGCTGGTGGCGGTCAAGAACATGACCAAGTCCAGGGCCCAGACTGACACCATCCAGCGGCGCCTGGTGGAGGAGCTAGCGGCCAAGTCTGGAGTGGAGGAGAGCCAGCTGGAGGAGAGGGAAGCATCTGTGGAAGATGATCCGTTCCTGCAGGTATGTTCACCCAAATTTTTTACAGCAGTCTACTTAATTTCAATTTTAAATTATAATAATAAATTACCGTTAAATGTTAATTTCGTAACTTAGACTAATTACAATTGTTAAATGTTAATTTCGTAACTCAGACTAATTACAATTAAAATGAATTATTGATAACAATATTATAATATTTATTGAACGTTTCAGGCCTTGAGGCAGCATGACATGGATGAGATGGAGGCCAGCCAGGAGGATGCTAGCGAGAAGATCCTGAATGACATCCAGGCCTGGAACAGGAGGCCCATCAAGGCCTCCATGGAGGTGACAAGGGACATGTTCCCCCAGAACCACAGGGAGGCCTGGATGGAGCTTTTCATCAAGTACAACACGCCGCTCCCCAGCTCTGCTGCGGTGGAGCGGCTGTTCAGTATGGCCTCTGACGTGCTGAGGGCCAAGAGGTCGTGCCTCACGGCCGAAAACTTTGAGAACTTGATTTTCATGAAGGGGAACATGGACATCATACAGCAGCACATCATGTCCCTCAAAATCCAGGAGGAGGAGGAGAAGTAGTGATTTTTGTGACTGTTTCTTTTTTTTTTAAAGATTGTTTGTCAATAGGTAATATTTTATAATTTCATTAAACGGTTTATTACCTAATTATTAAGCCATTCTTGTTTTATTTATTAATATTTAGTAGTTATTACTTATTTGAAGATATTACTTAGATAAATAGCCTAAAATAGGTGTTTCTTATAATTAATTATTTATAAATATTAATAATTAGTTTATAAGTTTTAATAACTAAATAATATTAATATTTATGAACAATTATTTACAAGAAACACCTATTTTAGGCTATTTATAAGCTTGGAGCGGACTTTATAGTAAAAAATTGGTGATCGGACCTAAAAATTAGTGAGCGGACCTATTCCGCCAACCTGAGCGGAAGAGCGGAATGAAGTGAGCGGAACAGCAGTACTCAAAAAATGAGCGAATGAGCGGGAGCGGATCAGTTGCCCAAAGTGAGCGGATGAGCGGTGAGCGGAACAGCAAAAAAGTGAGCGGTGCCCACCACTGGTAATATGCCTTAGTTCTTTAATTTTCTATGGCTTTATTTGATGACACCCTCTTTTTTTTGTCAACTTGACTTTTTTCCCTCATCCATTATTATACTATTATATTATTATTCTCGGATTAAATTATTATGACAGGAGAGTTTTTGCTCCATTTCTTGAAAATAAATTCCAACAAGTAGTCCTTAATACACTATATTAAACATATTGCCTATAACCTGAAATAACAAACATTCCTATTAAAACACATCGCTTTTTTTCGCAAGTTAAATATCCGAACCCCAATAAGTATTTTATAAAATGCTAGCCAATGCTTACTCTGCTATTTATAACTGAATTGAGTGGCTTTTAATTCTAAAGATAAAAGTAACAACTTTTTCTTTCTGCCAACTGGCAGGTGATTGGATAGGTGGTGGTAGTCCTACACTCAATAGAAATGGTGTCCAGAAGAAATGGACCAGGAAATATGGACTAGGAAGAAATGGACCAGGAAAGAATGGACCAGGAAGGAATGGACCAAGGTAGAAAAGGAAATGATGACTCATGGAAGAAATGGACCAAATACATAGGTAGGCAAGTTTTGAGTGAAATATATCTAAGTATTGTACAAATACTATTTCTCATATAAAC
>CP045906.1:13538686-13564785 GCA_013387185.1 Caligus rogercresseyi | reverse complement strand
GTCCAAACAAAGAGGAAATCAGGAGCCGATTGGCTATAAAAAAGTGCATCAGGCAAAAAACAAAAAGTTTAATTTCATTACCATAGAGCTTTCAAATGCTCAAAATGGGCATTCAAGTAATAAGATATAAAGACAAAATATTTTCATTTATTAGGTTTTTTTCAAAACTCCATAAGGAACTCGAAAATTTCCATAAAAATAAGGCCGGGATTTTGGCCCGGGAAAAGCCCAATTTAGAGGCTGTAACTTTGCTCCGACAACAAATTTCGAACTGAAATTTAAAACTATAATGAAAAGACTAATCATTTATGGTGTAAATTTCATTTGATTCATGAACCCCAAAATTCATTGAAGTATTTTTTTTTTGAATGACCCATATATATATAACAAATAGGATTCTCTTACATCTTTTTTACGACTATTTTCGAACAAAGTTGAATTTATATGTTAGTAATATATATCTATAGCATCGTAATTGAATAACATAATAGTTTCGAAAGAAAACCTTATTGACATCTTTCTCCTGTCACGTTAAGCATATTTTCTGGTGTTTTTTCGTCTTTTTGCTCCCATTATTATTATTTTTGTATTGTTTTTGCATCTGTAAGGAGTGTTTCGATACTAATTGAATTTATTCTTTATTGATATATCATAGAATAGCTATTATTTATATGAATAGTGATTTTTTTGCATATATAGATTTTAAAGCAAACTACCATTATAGACAAGGAGCTATATTCGATGACAAAAATCAAAGAAAGATAAATAAATCATTGATGGAAATAAAGGCTCTGCGTTTTGGATGGAAGTATAGTTATTTGAAATACATATTTCAAGACATTGATAGAATTTCAATTCTGACTATCTAAGTGATAGAAAAGGGAAAAGTCTACAAAGGGATATTGAATATTGATGACATTTATTATTTTTTTGGCATGAAGGAAATGAAAGGAAGGGAAGGAAAAAAAATGAATGAACTACAATTTCAAAGAGAAATATACCATGGACATAAAAGTATTCAAATGCTACAATAAGTAAAATTTACATCTATATGTCAAAAAAAATATAATAAATATATATAAAACTATTAAAAGAACTTTTACTTAAGTTTGAATAATATTTCAAAAGCGTATCCATTAGCTTTTCTAGGTGGAGAAACATAGAATCGATATTCGAAGGTTTATTTGGTACTTTAAAAAAAATTAATAAGTCATACATCTACAAAAAGATATTATATCAAATTTTACCGTATCAATGTAAAATATATTGTTTATGTATAATGATATAGTTTTAAATACGTAAACAAAACTTTACTGTTATTTACAAAGGGTACATATTTTGATGCTCCATGATAACTAAATTGATAGAAACATAAAAAGATAGGTACGAAATATATATGGAATTACAAACATTAAAAAGGGGAAATAATTATATGCTTCTGCAATTCAAAAACAAAGTTACAAAGAATCCAACTTAACCAAAATATGAGTAATTTTGAATCATCTAGTTCATCTCATTTTTCTTTCGTCTACATTCTACATTGATTATATATATCTATATATTATAGTCTAGATAGTTTGAAATCCATCAATATAACTATAAGTTTATATATACAACTTTATATATATTTATATATATATTATATTATATATATATATATATATATATATATATATATATTCCTTCTTGAACACTTGAATCCTCATTTAAAGAAACTAATAAAACCTTGAGAAAAGAAGAAGTATAACCTTATTGCATTATTTTATTCAAGAGGGGCAAATATTTTCTTTCAAGAATGCATCTGTAAAATAAACATCTTTTCTTAATCGAAGAATGCAGCAGATGGTCATTCACCAAAGGCATACAAATACGTATTAAAGTATATACGTATGCTATGAACCCGGTGTTATTCAAACATTATACAAAGTAATGAGTAGAACCAAACTCCTTTATTTTGATAGGTTGCATCAAAGTGTTTTTTTAACTTTAATTATAACTTACTTTTAGCCGAGTGCGAGTAATGACCTTCTTGACTTCCAGTAAATTGAATCGATATGCAAAAAACATATATATATACTGCAGATTAAAGAGTATATATTTTTTTCTATTGTGTGATTTAGATCTTCAAACTCTAGTAGAATTTTATAAAACAATCATAGTAGTTTATGATACAATTGATTCCACTAGTTGATGACTATCATCATTTTGACAATAGATGAGTTGCATTGTGTTGTTTTGTATGACGCTATAACTTTTAATAACAAACATTAGAATTTATTTTTCATGATGCACGTCTGTCAAGTAAAAAAAATATTATTTAAAAAGAAATAAAGTATTCAATAAGTATGAATCGTTTTTTTCCTCTATTAGTTTAAGAACTATGTACTTAACTTTTGCTATTCCTTGATGAACGTCAAAACTCAATCATACCTTTCTTATGCAAAACATGTATTAAAAGTATTGGCCTATATTTTCTTAGTAACCTAACTGAAAATAGTTTCATACATACTTAAATACTCTTATTCAAAGTTTTAGTTTGACAAGTGTGAAAGGATGTGCATAAATAAAAGGAAATATTTAGTATTTTAAAGTTGTCAAAAATGTCAACAGAGTGAATAATTCACTATACATTCGCGTTCAAACATTTTCATATCCACAAGTCTCAGTGCTTTGTTTTAGAGGTTATGTTCCTCGTCTTCAGGAAGGGTCCTTCCTATCCTCACCTTCTCCTCCATATTGAAGACTTGTTCTTCACTGTGGATTGGCTAATGGGCCCCTCAGTCCTGTATTTCTATGAAGAAGTCCCATGATGTCCTGATGAACCTGATAGCTCCATTACAGTCTAAAAAACAACTTGAAGATCAGCATGTCGCAGGTGAAGGAGCCTTGATCATTTCACCCCCCTTCCTATTTTATATATTAAAAAGGACAATTGAGAAAATATAACCTTGATACGATGTTAATTTATTTTGTCGTTCATGATTTTAGTGGGTCATTTTTTTACCTAAAAATATTCTGTTGTACTTCACCATACATATTGTTTTTATTTTTCCAATTATCACACATATTTATTTTTGAAGTTGGTACATAATATATACTATCGTAAACACATCATTTAGTTAATATAATGTTTTGTTAATTATTAAATGAATATTTTATGTTACTTAACATTTAATTTGAGCTCTGAACAAAGATTTGCACTTTTTTTGTCTTAATTAAATTTGTCAAAATATTTAGAGTATATAAGAAAATATGTTTCTTACGGATTTTGTTATCGAAATACAGCTTATTTGCTATTGCAAGAAAAGAAACCTATTTAGGCATCAAGTCTATTACATCCAAATTATATGATTATTTCTATTATATATATATATACTTTTCATTCATTTACTCAATTTTTTCAATTTATTTATTTTTTGGCTACAAATAAACAGTGATAGATTCATAGAACTTTTTTATGTACAATAATAAAAATAATATGTGTGGCAGGATATTATCTCTGTCGGCGAATAGTCTTCATCCATTGTACATTTTTCACTCGGCTTTTGAGGTATTTACCGATGTAAATATAATATGTAATTATATTGGCGTTATATTTTTCTAATGTCTTGTACTTGTGTCGTTTTTGAAAATGTTTGAATTTGTTAGGCGATAAGTTGCATGGAATTATTATGGTGTCAGATACCCCTATTAGTTGATTACATAGACACTTCCTTCTATTCGTAGTTGTTTCATTGGTGCCCTTTTTGTTAATAGATCTAAAATATAGATTTTGTGTATTTACCATGGCTTAGGTGGATGTTCGAATCCATTGAACTATGGTCTTTAAAATTTTATAATCAACGATTTGAGATTCCCCTTGGTATGTCTTGTTGAAAAGGGTAGAAATACATTTCCATTTACCATGTAAGACTTGTGGCATATATAATAATATTTGGAAAATTTGACACTGTAGCTTTTGATCAACTTTTTAAACATTACTTTAATAGGCATAGAATTTTCAAATATTCTGATATATATATATATTTGAAAATGATCGATAAATAATATTATTCCAAAAAAGATTTTCATATAACCGGATCTGGACTTCCATCGTATCAAAGAGACAGATAATTGACACGGAATGCTCACAATAATTCTTTGTTTTAAGCGATAAAATGAGTGAAAAAGACAAGCATTCAAGCTTAAAGCAATAAATTACTCCTGCAGATACAGAAAATGTGAAATACCCATCAATCATCATTTGTATATAAATCTTGTCGTTAATGTTATATGAAGAGCAAAATTTACGCCTTCAAGATATTCGGGCTTTATGTGCCTCCTCTTGTACTAGATTATGTCCCTCATTGTATACCACCCAATTTCACTGTGTATTCACTGGGAATGGTGTAACTCGTGGTGTCTTACTATGGTGTCTAATCAGTGCGTTATCAAGAATATTTATGAAAGCCATATCGACAGTGACTTCCACAAGATTAACATTTCATGTCCCATCTAGTAACTTTGAATTCAGCATCATAAATGCATATGGTCCAACCAGCGATCAGAATCTTTTTTTACTTCTATTCGTAATTACCTTACAAATGACCCTCTCCCAAGGATCTTATTGGAGATCTCAATGTCGATCTTCAGAGAACTCTCATCCAAATAAATGTTTTCTTGAAAGTATAATCGATGAGACATACCTATTTGATATTATTGACAAATTTATGGACCACAAAGATGCATATTCCTGGAAGAGCGGAAACAAATGTCAAGAATAGATCATATACTCGTTTCATGGTATATATCTACGATTACAAAAAAAGCAATTTTAGATATGAGCCCTCCTCAGATCTACAGTTTTAGAAATGGAGTTTATCAAATTCTTGTAAGCCTTTCCGAATTCCTAATTGGCTAGTCCGTAGCGAAAAATATCAAACGAAACTACAAGTAATCTCTAGGAAAATTTTAACTCAACATATTCGTGCCGAAAAATTTTAAGAACCCTAAATAAAACGATCAAAATACAACGATAATGTTTTTACGAAAAAAGCGAATAACAACAAAACAACTACAAAAGATATTGAAGAAATCATGGATGAAGGCTCACTATTTTACGCGGACGATAACCTCTGATACTCTCAATACCATTGGATTAGCGAAATAGAGGAGGAAGAATGGACAGAAAATTACAATTAGAGCAGAACTCATTTTGTAGATTTAAACAAATGGAACTTAAAAAAGAACTAGCGTTCAGAAGAATTGAAAAAATCAATATAGACGGAGCCTTTACGTCAGATAAAAAAGAAATTCTTCAATTATTTCATAGAACTTACCAAAGAATTCTTGGATGCTCAAGAATTGGTTTTCCCAGACCCAAAAATTCAACAGGGTCGGTTTTTAGTCATAGTATTGTAATGAATCATATTCAAAAGTTTTATAAAAATAATAAAGCCTCTGGGCCAGACGGTATTAGAGGTTCAATCTTCAGTTATTGTGCAAATGAAGTCACCCCATACTTACTCCGGATTGGCAAGGAAATGGAAACTAAAGGCGCCCTTCCAGCGCCTCTTACTCACGGCAGAATTTCACTCATCCCCAAGAAGGGCAGCGGAAACCTAGTTAGTCACTGGAGGCCTTTGACAATAATGAATGAGGCATACCGTATATTGGCAGGTATTTTAGCGCGACAAATAGAACCCATTTTAAACAAATGTCTTGGGCAAGAGCAAAAAGGATTCCTAAAAAGAAGAAATATCGCTGATGTGTCAAGAAATATCAGGACTGCCATGGACTCCACTTGCCGGAGACAAAAATTTGGAGCCATAATCGCAATCGATTTTAGCAAAGCGTTCGATACTATTAGCCATAATTTTATTTTAAAAGCTGTGAAAAAGTTTCTTCCAAAAAAGTATTTTAACCCCATACGCTCTCTTCTTTTTAACGGTAGCTCTACTATTGTTTTAGATGGCCTCCAAGGTGACCCTATAATTTTAGGAAAAAGCTGTAGACAAGGATGTCCAGTATCACCCCTCTTGTTTGTCGCTTCGATGGAACAATTAAACACTTTAATTAACCGCAAATATCATGGTTTTGGAGTGCAAATGGAAAATAAAAAGCACTTAATTGACCTCTACGCCGACGATATAACCTTAATGGTGCAAGGGAATTCGGAGGAACAGCTTATAAGGAGAATTGAGACTCTACTTGCCTTTTTTGGAAAATTTCAAAGATAAGTGGACTTAACGTAAACGTGGAGAAGACCTCCATTCTTCCTATTGGCATTTGGCATCCTGCACTTTCTTCGATTATAGGGGGGTGCAAGGTTGTTGGATCAGTGAATATTTTAGGTATTATGTGGGAAATAAACCGCCCTTCACTTTTAAATTTTGAAGGCCTAAATAGTCAAGCTTATAAATGGTGTCAGGCATGGAGAAGTTTTTGTATACAAAAGCGTATTGACCTATACAATACAAAATTGATATCTCAAATTATTTACGTATCTACTGCGATTCCATCAATAGGGGAAAAATTCATAGAAGAAGAAGATAATTGGTTGAATAAATTATTTGACCAGAAATACATTCCCACCTTAAAAAGAAGAAGGTCTCAACTTGGTGGAGGCCTGGTTTTACTACAAAATATTTTACCTAAAATATATTTAAAAGTTTTTTACAACCTCACTCTGCACCCTGACGTGGAATGGCGCGACTATTTTAGTGACCCTATTATTTTTAAAACACTCATGTTTGGAACTGACTTGTCCAACTACAGGATAGCTCTATATTCAAAGGAATTGGCAACTATGCAAAGGGTAATATGGAGAAATTCACCCATATTTGACTCTAACAGCATTACTGATATTATTCGTCAAAATATTAAACGAAGACCCTTTTTTAAAGGGATAAACGAATCACCAGAGGAATTGGAAAGGATTGCGCTGATAGAAAACAGGCTAACGTTTGGCGACTTGGATGGTTTATCATCATTCAAAACCGGAAGATTTTATTTTCCTCTTCTGAGAGGAGCTAAACAACATATACCATTGACTCCTTGGCATTGCAAGTTCCTCGTTAAAGAGCCCCACTCAGAAAGAGCAGATGAAATAGTCAAAACCCATTTATCCTCACTGGGTTTACCTGGCGGATGGAGGAAAAAAATATTGGTGTCACTTGTGGGAATTAATGATCCACGGAAATTTACTGCCCAATTACAAATATCCGCTAATCTAATCAGATTTTCGGAGCACTGCAAGGATTGTGGATACATGTATGTGGACATCAAACACGCCTTCTGTGATTGTCCTGCTCTAACAATTGTTAGAAATTTCATTACTCTAAATTCTGAGTTCATCCCAAATTTCAAAGAGGAAAATATGAGGGGCACTGTTCTTTTCGGCGGTTTCAACACCGGGAAACGCTGCAAAGAGGAAAATACCGTTAGGGCGTCGCTACTTAATTGTAAGGCCTACATAGCGAAAAAGCTGATGGGAGGGGAAACCATCAATGCGAGAGATCTCCGGTCAATCATAATTTCGGCCGCCGCTCGTTACGCGGCATTTTCCTTGAGGATCCCAATGGTACAAAGTTCGGCCTGGAATCATGCTTCGGAAGTCATCAAATATTTCCCTTCTACTTCTCCCCTGCACACCAAATCCCTGGAAATAATCATCAGACAATTCAAGAAATTCAAGAACAATCAATGATATTTTATACATATACTTATATTATTCTCTGTTTTTTGATGTTTTTAAAATATTTTATCACAAGAATTTTATGTTAAAAATTATTTGATATTTACGTTATATTCGTTAGATACTATATCGTAAGAATTTTATGTTAAGAATTTAGGTGATATATACATACGTTTGTGTTTTAAGGTTTCTAAAAGGAAAATAATTTTAAACTATAATGTTTATTTATGTTTTGTATTGAACACAATTTTCCTTTTATAACTATTATATGTATGTATATATTTTATGCACGTTATAATAAAATAACCTTGCTGATGGAAAAAAAAAATATATAAAAATAGGGTCACTTAAAGAGCTCTTTGAATACACACAAGGAGTTCAAATGACTGCTTCACTTGGTGAAGCTATTAAGTAGTATTGGGACTAAATAAAAAGAAAATCTAGCTATAAATATCCAAAGATGTCATTCTATCTTATGCCCATGGGTCATTCCAAAAAATATTGGTCAAAAATATTTATTACCAAAAAATAAGTGTCCTATCATATAGTTACAAGGGTTTCTAGCAAATATCAAAATTTAGGGAGGTGTTTTTCGTTTATGCGGAAAAATTAAGGATTTCTTTTGCAACTCGATAAAAATTTAAAAAATGTTTTTTCATCAAGAAGAAGTAGTTCACGGTGACGTTACTAGAATAAATAACGAAATTTATATATATATATATATATATATATATATTAGGGCTGTTCTTATTTTTCAAATGTTTGAAATGTTAGCAACATTGTTGATTTTCTGTTTCTTGGTGATAAAAGAAGACGACATACAAAGTTTGAACAAAATCAGTCAACATTACGAGGTCGCGAAACGAGGTCAAAGTTTTAAAAATTTAGTAAAAATATAGTTTTCCGCAAATTCCTTGAAATGGTGGACGTTACAGACTTCAATAATAATTATTAATTAAAGGAAATCTAATTTACTACCAGACGTATATTGGATGTTTTTTAATAAAACAAAGTTTTCAGTAAAAACAAAGAAAAAATGGAGTGTGTATGTTAGCATATTTCATAGCTTTTTTGTATCAATTAACTTCACTCGCCTGTAGAAGATGACTTGTTCGCTTCAGAGTGGATTTTTCTCTGACTGTGACCAATAAAATAATCAAGTGATAGTAAACATGATGTGATATCGAAAGCTGTATAAACACATAAAATAATAATTGCTTCAATGGAATGCCAAATTCTTCAAGGATTTGAGCATATGCAGTAATCTACTAAACAATTTACAGAAATTGACAATTGTTTGTTGTTCAAAAAATTAAAAATCCAAGTCGAAATGATTTTCTCTATCTATTGTATTATTTATTTGTAATACCATTAAAAGGATATTTTATTCTTGAATTGACTTTTGTATTTCTTCCGCTTTCCCGCCTATAAGTGTTATTTAGAAACACCTGCATGTGATTTTTTCAATGGGTTTTATCATTCTTGGTCTGCTATTTATTATGTTATTCCATTTTTGAAATATCGTAAAGGGACTTTCATTTTTAAGTTTTTTTAATGATCATATATTTATTCCTTTAATAATTTATTATTACTTGAACAGGGTGACTTCTATTCCTTTGTTAATGGGTTTTTAATATACGAGTTTCTATGTAGTGATGAAATTAACCATCTTGAATCCCTGAAGGGAGTTTTATAGCAATAATCATTACTATATTTATATACTATACTAATGTACGAGCGAATGTTGTATATCTGCGATATTTATAAATATTACAGTGATACATCATCTTTGTTAATGTCTATCAATTTACTCTCTACTTCCGTTGATTTAATACTATTTAATAAGACCCGGTAATTTGAAATGAATTTCTAAATACAAATCCACATTTTTTTCCATTTTTGTATCCTATCGTCAGAGTAAGAATATCCTTATGCGTGGTATCCAAGAGATTGATTCCCAACTATTTTTATTTTTACCTAAATAAGAGGGATTTTCCTTACAGTTGGTAATAAATAATCAAAATTATTATGTGGCGAATAATACCAACAGAGCAAAATAATATATATATATATCGCATTCCCTTTCCCAGTGTTTCTTCCTCAAAAAATAAAATACCGTTATGATTTTTTTAAATGTAACTGAATATATGACTATCTAAAGAAGAAACCCCCTAAATATAACAACAAAAAAAATCACATATATATTATTTATCCTTATTTACAGAGAGAAAACTAAAAAAACGAACATAGTACATAAAATACTAATAAAATAAAGTTTGCAAACATCCACATGGAAAAAACAGATTAAAAAAAACAGACATACAAAAAGTATTAAAAGGACAGTGATATTTAAAAAATTACATCAAAAACATCCTAAAAAATCAAATTCATTGCAAAATGAATAATAATAAAGATTCAATAAAATATAACAAAGAACACTGGAAAAATATATAATGATTTTTTAAATTTATACTTGTATGTTTATAACATACTACTTTGATAGTTATTTCTTATAATTTAATCTGCTATATAATGTTCAATTTTTGATTTTATTTGTTTTAAGACTATACAAAAAGAAATAGTATTGATACTATAGAAAGCTGAACTATAATAATATTTTATAAATTCGAGTAAACTCTACCTTCCATTCCCTTTGAAAACATTTTTAATGATAAAAGAATCACTTGTAACGTAGCTTTAAACAAGTCATAGCTTCTGTATTCGAGCAATGTCGATACATTTTATTATATTATTGCAAAATATATTGATCGTTAAATCAAGAACTTAGGGATTATATAATTTTAATTAATCTTATTAGAACGAAGACTGATCAGTGGCTTATTTGAGCAATTCCCCTCAAAATAAAGGAGTTTTTAAATTCATGAGTGCATGCATCTCAATCGATTTATTATGTTAGAAAACATGGTGTTGGATTGGTCTCTCGTATATACTTTGGTTGATACTTCTTATTTTTTTTCACATAATATTTTAATATTTTCAATTAATTCTTATTTCTAAAACTATATTAGATCCCTTATTTGTTGATCATACACAAGTCTAATTATAAAAAGCGATACTTATTTAATAATAATAATCACAAATCGCAAAGAAAACAGTATATTTTTGATTAAGCAACTCTTATTTTTTTTCTTTTTGAACGTCTTATCGTGACGGTGGGGATCTACTTATTCTTGCGCATTGTAATCACTGCTGGGGACATTTTTGAGATTCATTGAGCAAACATTTAGTGTTCTTGAGGATGATATTCTTATATCTGAGTTGAAGTTTACACTTTAAAAGCCCCTGAAAGTTGATTTCATTATTTTAAGTTTTGTTTTTATGAATAACACTTCGTTTCTTTCAACCTTCCCGATAAAATATCTACTTTCAATACAAAAAAATGTTTTCTTATCCTTGGTAATGTAATTGCGGAGAAATTGAAGAAGAGGCTCAGCGAATTCAATCTCTTTTGATAGAAAATATTAATAAATTCAAAAAAGAGTAGCCAGCTCATTGTGTTGGAGCAGCCAAGCTATGCCAGACATATCCATGTTCTTTCACCTAGCACAAAGAAAAAATGTTTTGGTGTCAAAATTATGTTATAGTGAAGTTACAAACTATAGCTACTTGTTTCTTGATCTTCAGGAATCACAAGTCTCAATTATGGTTTATTTCAAACCAGTCACCATTTAGCCTTGCAATCCCTTGCTAACAATGTAACATAACACATGAATGGTAATAATTGGCAGTGGTTTCTGCGATAACTTTTTTTTTCAGCTTGCGATAACGATAAAACGATTTTTTTTTCTCAACCTGCGATAAACGATAAACAGTAAAAAAAATTCAAAACCCAACCTGCGGTAAGCGATAAACGATAGCGCTAAAAAAATACTTGCGATAACAAAAGCGATAAATGATAAGTACCTTTATTTAGTTGAAATATAAAAATTATTTTTCCAGAGTGAAAATTAATTTAACTAGACAAAAACTGGAAACAGTCTTTTGATCGGATCTCTATTTTTTTCTGATCACTCACAAGCCTGGTAATAACTGAACACAAGGACGGTGCATGAGAGAGAGCGGCACACACCCTCCTAACTCGAGAACTCCAGCGAGACCGTCTCACTGCAGCTTTGATTGGTCAGCCACACACACACTGGCAGTTCTCTTAAGGGGGTTTTCAGGGTTCACTTGCTAGCCAGTGTTGCTCCTTCTAGTCTGTACCCTATATATACTCTCAGCTTGAACTGGTCTGAAAACGTCAGGTGGGTTGTTCTGACTATTGCCGCCGTGCACATTTTTGAATTTTATACAAAAGTCGTCTTTGAATTTATCGTTTATCGTTCCTCATTTTTTGGGACTGACGGTAAGTGAACGAGCGATAATTTTAGAAAACTTAGCGATAAACGATAAAAGGTTTGACCTCAGGGATAATTATAGTTTATCGCTCATTTTATCGCACGCGGCAACCACTGATAATTGGATTTTATCGAAACAATTCCTCTGACCTTTACCCCACTCAAATATATAAAACTAAAATGACAGAAAAAATATTATCCGCATATTAAGCAAAAATAATATATCTTGTTGGCGGGTAAAAACAAGTTAATAAAGCGATATTACGAAGAAATGACCGAGATAAGTATGGCCTAAGAAAAAATGCCCCCAATATTTTAGTAGAATACAACTAATTATTGTACAAATACCATTTCTCATTTAAATTGAGTACTAATTTGAATATAGTAATATAAATACATTATTATAGTCTTACTTTAAAAAACCCATAAAAAACTATACAAACCAAAATAAACTAGAGGCATATATACCAAAGAGTATATATATATAGAGGTCTAGCTTCAGGCAAGCGCTATTGGTTAATTATGTTAACTAACGACCACTTGAGGGCGCTCCTATTTACAGAAAGATATATATTAATTAATACGGAATAAAATTAGGCATTTACATCTCCCAACCTCCAGGGATCATGAACTAATTCTTAGTTGTTTTTATATATTTATCTTTCTGTAAATAGGAGCGCCCTCAAGTGGTCGTTAGTTAACATAATTCATCACCATTCGCCACAAAATCTTGTAGCTGGGTCTCTAGTTATATATACTCTTTGATATATACACTCCGAGAGTGTGTACCTTCGCCGATCCCCACAACATTCCCTTTCAAACATTCTCCCTTTCACACGCCCGATTTTCTATCTCTAATCATTGTTTCCTCTCTGTTAGCTCATTTTGCATATTAAAAAAGCACTCAGAGACGGGAAGAGGAAGAAGTTTAAGCTACGTCACTGGGTTAACATAGTCCTGAGCTGATATATTAACAATAATACGTCAATGAATATTTTTTTAGCGTTTGTTCTTGCCTACTCTCTGAATAGAGACCCCATTTCATTATTATTAGTAGTAGTATTTGCTTATTTTGCATATAAAAAAGCACTTAGAGATGCCACAATTTAATCACTTGTTTCTTTTGGCATTTCCAACAACTCCACAAAGTTTCATTCGAATCCGTTCAGTACTTTTTGAGTTATCCTGCTGACAAAACTAACAAACGCCAGTGAAAACAATACCTCCTTCGGCGGAGGTAATAAATTACGCCAGTACAGCACAGGTGTACAGAACCGGTGAATAGAGTGGTTATTAATACTTGAGGCTTACATGTAGATCAGACCGGATTGTATTGACTTTGAGGAAGAAATAACAACAACCATTCATATAGAAGCACTAGTTCATTTTCAAGTTATTTTAATCAAGTCAATATCTTGATAAATCAAATAAAGGAATGCTCCAGTTCAAATAATGGTCCTCTATTTCCCCAAACATGATAAACAATACATCTTGATCATATGTATTACTATATAAAATATCTACTAATAAATATTCATAATTGTATTTATGCTTATTTTTCTTTCCCACTATTTTTCTCCGCGCCCAAAACTGTTAAAACTATGACAAATACAAACCAAAAATTGAAATAAAAACCATGAAATAGTCTCATTGATGCTAAAAAAAGGAGTCAAACAGTTCAGGACAGCTCATCGATATTTCATTAACTGAAAAGAATACGTTGATTGCAAGATGCTTATATTTATTAGGAGAAGCATTCTAATTGTGTAAAAATATACTTGTGATAAGAGCGACAATACAATTTTGGACACACATGACTTAAAAGCTGAAATGTTTTTTTTTTTTTTTTACAACCCCTATTTGTTTTTTCATTTATAAATTATGGTATATATGCTATGTTTACCTATATATTCTTTTCAAATAACTGACTCATAAAAAGCCTATTGAAACCTATCATTCCGTGGACATATGTGGGGGGGATCGGGTAAAATTTTATCCGTCTTGCACCGCTGGACATCTCCAATTTCTGCAACGGAAAATGAGGCAGTACTGGAAATTTGCTAAAAGACAAACCAAAATAATATATTCCTTCTTTAGTAGTTATTTATTATTTGCCACATTATTTATTATATCTGTATGTTTCTTTACAATATTGTTTTCTTATTTTTGTATAATTAATTTTTGTATATAGTGCTGATTTTTGATTAGAGATTTAATTTTAAACTAAAATGTTTATTTATATATATTTTTATATGAAATATCTCTATATCAATAAAGTCTCTTTAAAAAACCAGATCTCACATACTACTATATATAAATTGGAAGCTGTAAGGTATTATATAGTATACAATCGGCTTATTAGAATAATAGTTGAAAACTACTCATTGTTTTTTGTGCAACGGATATAACTTGGATATTTTCACGATCACTTTTTGTGTGGATCGTTTATTGGTTCAGAATAATGATATTTTAAATAGATATTTCATAGGAAATATAACTCAATGTCGTTTATTCTACTTGCGGGATTAGTCTCCCGATTTTAGTATTCCTACTTTGATTTATAACATTCTGCATAGGTACAGCATTTTTAGTCGTTTTAACTTACTTTAAAATATATACAGTATCTTCCTTCTAATTCACTTCTATTCTGCCATCATTACTCCTGAGAATTGGCGACTAGTAGGGATAAGATTTATTTCCTTTACAGGGTGTACGCGCAAATCGTGCACACTTTCGACTTTTTAAACATCCCCTCATATTTCCGAAAAAATGAAGACCACAATCAAATGGTTTTGTAGGATTTATTTATTAAGTACTTGAGCATTTAAATTTCGAAATGGTCACCGCCTGCATTGATCATGGCAGTGATCCTGGGCCTGAAGCTGGAGCAGACCTTGCTGATGAAGGCCACGGACATGTTGGCCCACTCCTCATTGACGGTGGCCTTCATTGCTTCCACACTTGGGTGAGTTTGGCAAAGACCTTACTTTCTAATGCCCAGATACCATAGTCCAATGGTGAGTAATCTGGAGAAAAAGGGGTTATGTGATTGTGTATATGGTTATATGTATTTAAATTTAATTGTGCGTATACATTACATAAATATATAAAATCCCCTCCAAAAATGGAAATAATAAGAACTAACAATATTATTCATGTTTTTTTTTGGGGGGGGGTTAAAATATATATTTATTATTCTAAAAAAATATAGTGAAATACACAATAACATAGAAAACAAATATATAAATATAAAAATCTAAAGACAGTTACGTTAAAACAAAAACATAAATGAACATTGTAATTCAAAATTACTGTCTAAAGAAAAAAAAAACCCTAAATATATAATATGCACCTAAAAAACAAAACAACTCAATCTCTATTCAATCTGTAACGGCGGTGTCTACGTATGGTAGATTTGATGATATTGAGGTATTGGAGGGAATTGAGGGAATGAACCTTATTAGGTCACCAGCACATGTCCACGAAGATGCAGAGACGCTTGGAATTTTAATTGCCAGAGCGCAATACCGAGCAGCTGTCCCAATCATTATAGCTCTGAGGTCTTCAATTTTTATGTACGAATGATTTGTCAATTTCTTTGCTATTAAAGATTTTATGCTTAACAGCGAATATTCAATTGCCTTATGATGAGATGCCAGCTTCTGTTTTCGCCTGAAGGGTCCAAACAAGATCGATGCCTTAATGATATTGGAGTCGATATCTTCTTGCGGAAAGACATTTAATTGAATAAAATACCTCACCGTCCTTAAAAAATGACAATCTACAAAAGCGTGTATTATATTATTGTATAAAATGCCACAATTATTGCAAGGATAAAAAAATTTAATGAGCCGAGTCGAGATTTGAAATTGAGCTGTAAATTTGGACCCATCAGCAATACTCCAGGTCGAACACGAAATCTTTTTTTCCATGAGGAAGGAAGACTAAATATGCTTAAAAACTTACTTATTATTTCTTTTTCTTCATAAAACTTCTGCCTGTCAAGATTCAATTTTAAAAACCACGGCATTGTAGGGCACATGGTTTTGAGAGACCTCTGAAGAGGAAACCTAAATCTACCTTCTGCGAAAATGGAAGCTGCGCCCACGTCGTGGATTGTAATAATTCCATTCACAAGAGCTGTTTTTCTAAACACAATTTTCATTCTATATGTCATTTTATACGATATATATATTAAAACTTTGCTCATGAGATGGGAGAAACAAGTAGAAAAGGAGGACAGTTTGCAGCCGAACAATGACACATGTCAAATCAAAGAACATATGGGTAATGGTGCGAGTAATCACAAAGATAATGATATAAATATTAGTAATACCAGTGTTGTGTTAAAACACAAATACAAGCATATCCAATGAATTACTGAGTGCCAATGAAGCTGTTGTTGAGGTCCTCAGAGGCACAGAGGAACTAAAAGAAGATCTAAAAAACCAAGCTGTTAGTGAAAAAATATTTGAAGAAAAAATAGTCAAACAACACGTAGAAATAATCTTTTAATTCTCCTTTTTATAATCATCAAAAAACATTTTATATTCAAGTGCGATGATAAAACAACTCTAGGTTATTGGTTGTCCATGTATCTGCACCGCTGTCTTTCGTAATAATAATGACATCCTCAGACTTTAGTATAATCGGAAATATAACCCTTGAAAATTTGACATTCATTCCAACAAGTGGCGAAGACCCCAAGGATAATCTGGGACCTTTGACGATTATAAATACCTCTTACAAAAATATAAAGTAACATTTTAGCTCGGAGACACAAAATAGTTATTCCTTTATCATTCACCCATCAGGAAAAGCATTTGTATCCAGAAGACATATAAGAACACCGTTCGAGGAATTAATGATGCTATTAATGAAATCAGAAAATAGAACAAATGGCAGTTTTTAGCTTGATTCAAAGGGGCCAGGCACAAAGAAAACCCAGAGGCATCATTTCAAGGCATGTAGTGTTTTTCTTACTGCTTCGTCAAAAAATTTGAGACAAATCAAGGGCGGATTGAAAGGCACTATCCTAGAAAACTTAAATGATATCCTAACAATCCTTTTGTTCTAATATTTCAGCCGTAGTATTTTCTTATGCACCATCATCCATGGACATCCATTGATAGATTAAAAAATATTGCATATTTTTGTGACTAGAGACTCATCTCAAAGAAGAAAACACTTGGTAACTCATAAATACATTTGTGAGACTAATTTCGTTATGATTATATCATGGGTTATTATTTTAACCCATAGGACCATTACTTACATGGAAATGTTTCAGCAATATTTTTTAACTTCCTCAAAGAATCAGGACAAATTAGGAAAAGACCTTAAGAATCCTTCAAAATAACACCTCCAGGTGATTTTTGCAGGAAATGACAGCCACGGTCTTTCCAAATTAATGACAGCCATGACAGAAATCAACTCCGTCTGGAGAAAAACTACTAATTTTTCTGTGGGAAATATCTCAAAGTGAAAGAACTAATGAGCCCACGATAATCTAGAATTCATGAGCTTCATGCAAGAACCAACCACATATAATCCAAGGCTGGGTTTCATATCAGATATGTATCAAGAAAAAATCGAATACGTAAGAGAAACAATCAGTCCCTGTATCAGTTTTCTATAGCGGACTTACTAACTCAAATACAGAAACGTGAAATTCCATTCAAAATAAAAACATCTATAATGCAGATAAAAAGAAAAAGGGAAACTCTAGGGATAGAAAATATAAACAGAGAAAGTTTATCAGTAATTGCATTTACTAGATTCTTAAAAGAATTGAAACTTAAGCTTTTGGAAGCGTTTATGGCAAAACGCTAGAAGAAATGTTGTGCATTTTTAAGGATAGATAAAACGAGATGACATATCATTTGCCAATAACTTGAAAATGTCCGTTATATATATATATATATATATATATATATATATATATATATATATATATATATATATAGCAGGTCTACTCAAAACTTTATAAATATATGTAATAGACTTTCGACTTTCGGACCCAGACTTTCGAAAACGATAAATGAAACAAAGAATTACCAAATAGAGAATGATTCAAATAAAAAATATGAGTCCTTACCGTTTACAAGCTATGCCTGAATAATGAAGTTTTATTCACGATATCAGGACGGTGTTGTCGAATGAAGAGCCAAGAAAACACTGGGAATTGTATCTCCTTCATATTTCCTGTTCTTTGATTGAGTACGAACTACAAATGGAATCATTTGTAATGACGACAGTAGAATCTTCTAGGCAAGAAACTTCTCCAGAAACATCTGTTAACATATACATAGTTCCTCGTTCTTTGGATTTATGTAAATAGAAACGGTCGTACCATCGATTATTTGATATGCGTACGGCATCCAGGATTCAGATTCCTAGAAAGAGAATGTGTATTTAGTAAAAGATACTTATAAGCAATACATTTCAACCTATTGACTTGAAATTTTGTAATATTATCGAGTACGAAAAATATCTACAGTTCCAATAATATTAAATCCAACCCCAATGCTTTAAACAATACATAATTTGATAAAAGATATTACTCCTCTAATAAAAGACCACTAAACGAATTTCATTATTTAAGCTTTTTTAATAAATAACAAATAATAACACAAAAGTATATTCATTAAAACCATGAAGCATTATACCCATACATCTCTTGGTTGTTTTAAAAGTGTGTAAAAGATTTAAGGATAGATTGAAAAGTAAAGCTCACTTGCGGGAATTTTTAGATGAATGAAGTCAGGAGCCTAAAAATGGCTCTTCGTCTGAGCCCCAAGAGCCTAGGCCTGTTTCCGACTCTGAATAACTAACTTTGCCTCCTCAAAGTGACTTTCTTTTAGAAACATAAATTTTATCTACTCCAATCGGTCATGAAATTATTGCATTCTTTATAAGAAATTCGGCAGGATTTAAGTTTGCATTCACATATTAACGTTTATATTTTTGATAATAAAAATATTAACTATGATTATTCCAGGGCAGCTAGAAAGGAAATCGGCAAGTTAAGTCTAAACAGTTCAATGACTTAAGAAATGCTAAGAAAAAGACACAGTGCTTGTAAAGTGAAGAAAATTTATAACATCCTCCACACTGAAATCTTATAAAAGGAGGATGTTACAACTGCTCTTGTATAAGTAGTATATCCTATAAATATATATATATATATATATATACTATATTTGCTCGGAAATAATTGCCGATTAAGAGTGTCGGCGGTTATAGATATAGCATCAATTTTGGAATTGATGTGGCTACTAAAAAGACACAGACATTAGCATTTATTTTCGACGCTATAAGATTATCTGGTTTGCTGACAATAGGAAGAGAGATATAACTTAGCGCTCTCTGTGAACTCGTTGCTCGGGTTAATGCTACCTGGATTCATTTATTCTTTCTATACAATATCAATTTTGATACATACCATGCAAAAAGGTTAAAGTTCTTAAAACATATTTTATGAAAAAAATCGTTATAAAAAATGAAAGGCCATCTAGCCAGTGTGCCTAAAGGCCTTTTATCTCATGTCTCCAGATGATAATTGCAGCAAATTTTAGCTGATAGGCATGTGTATTGTAAATATATATAGATATATAATTATATATATATATATTATATATATAATATATATATATGTGTGTGTATGTCTATATAAAACATCTATTTTTAACTAATGCAGTTTGAATTGAACGTAGAGATCAATCAGCAATCGGGCATTTGAGTATTAAGATCGAAAAACATCCTACCACTGACCAGTAGGCGTACACAGGAAAGATGGCTGGAAGATTTTAGCGTCACGCCCGGATTCCATCTGAACTGTGAGGATTTTATCTCTAAATGAGTACCCCATCAAGATCCGAATATGTGGCCGTTGTTTGCTTTGATGATATTTAACTTAAGAAAAAGTATGAGTATGAAAAGAGACTCACAGAGAATGGTTGAGCCCTGCACTAAATGTCAAGTCGTCATGGTTTGGGGGCTAATAAAAATTGGAAACTGCCTGTTTTATGTGACTTTGACACGTCCATGAATAAGGATATTCTTCTTTTGATTATTCAAAAACTAGAAGAGGCTGGAATAAGAGTTTACTGAGTGTCGTTTGACTTGGGCAATGCTATTCTCATGAAAGAGCTTCAATTGCTCTCTCCTCTGGCAAAACCTCTTTTGCAAATCCGGTGGATGAGACTCGGGATGCCCACCTTTTTGCAGATACTCCTCATATGATTAAACTCATCCCTAATCATTTCCTTGACAAAGGGTTCGAAATAATGGGCCTGATGGTCAATTTAGTCCCCTGGGGGAAAAAATTCATTGAGATTATAATAAACGATGGTAAAGAATTAAAGATATATCATAAATTGCCTCTGACCATTTAAACGTATCAGGAACCGGGAGACAGAGAGTGAGGATGGCTTGCAGACTATTGTGGAGAACGTTGGCTTCCGCTTTGACATTCATACACGGGCGTCAAAAATGGTAGGCGGAAAATTGCCCGAAATAAAATTGCCCGAAGGAAAATTGCCCGAAGGAAAATGGAAAAATTGCCTGACGGAAAATTGCCCGAAAGGAAAGTAGTCTGAATTTTTTAGTGTTTTTTAAATCCCAAAATGCCCAAAGCCTTATATTAGTCCCCTTAGAACTCCAGTTTATACCCAAAATGTTAGGGTTTTTGGGGTACTGCTGGACCTCAAAACGTGATAATTTCTACCTCGTATGCTAAAATAATTCATGTTAGCCCCTCAAACCCAAATTTTTAGTACCGCCGCCTCTCAAAATGTATTGGTATCCAAGCCTTAATTTAAGCTTAAAATGAGTTATTGAAACCGTTGCTTGAATAAGTCATGTTAGCCCCTTTGAACACAAATTTATAACTCAAAATTTTGGGTCGATTTTGGTATCGCCAGCACTCAAAATGTGATGATGTTCACTGCTGATACTAAAATAACTCATGTTAGCCCCTCAGACCCATAATTTATATCCTAAATGTTTGCGTTGATTTCGTGTAGCAACAACACGCCCCTCAAAACTTGCTGATATCCAACGTCGGAGGTCAGTTCGGTAATTGGAGAAAAATATCAAAAATCTTTAATTTTGTTGAATTTATTGATAAATATGATAAGTGAGAGTATTAGCCTGAGTTGCAGTAACAATGAACTTGATATAACATTGCGATTCACTATTTATGAACTATTACATTATTATATGATATATATTTTATTGATCTTCTTATTCAGATATCAGCGGTACCTGAAATCAATCCAAATATTTGGGACCTACTTTTGGTTTCTGAGGGGCTAACATGAGTCGGTATGAGGTGAGGTAGGTAATAATAATTCATAATACATCATTTTCAACGAATGAAGAGTTTATCGCTGAAACTGAGGCATATTTTGAGGCATAAGATAAATGTTCTAAAAAAGTGGAATTGAAATATAACAGCGAAACTGGAATAATTGCTCTGTTGCTCTTGATAGATATTACGTTAATGGATAAAGCTAATTTTCAAGAAAAAATGACCGTCTTTTCTTTGTTAGACCCAGTATTTTTTAAGCCTCACGTTTTGAGGTCCGAACAATTAAAAAAAGAGGTATACATTTGTGTTAGGAGCCTTTTTGATTGATAGTACCTAATTGGCTTAAATTTATTTAATAATTGATAATTTGTCAAATTGATTATATTTAGTTACAGTTTATAACAGAACAAAGAATATATAAATAAAAACAAAAAACATACAATAAGTTTCTGGCCGTTATAAAGACAGAATAGATCACTTTTTCAATACGCAGGGGAGTTAATTTTGTCTGTTGCATCCATTTTTTGTTTCGTCTCTGAATTTCATACGCAGCAAGATTTAAATACTAACTAAGGAATATATTTCTTGCATCCAAATAGTTCTTATTTTATAAAGGACTAAGCAAACAAAGAAATATATATTAGGTCGTAGTAGACACAAAATATATCGCCTATTCTATACAAAGGGGAGTGTATCATTGTTGTATCTATTTTTCTTTTGTCTTTGAATTTTAAATCAGAATTTATACGTAATAGATATAATCAGACATAATTAATTTCATTTGGTTACAAAAATAGAAATTATTAATATCAAATATATTTATTTTGTCAGCAATTAAATATATTTTTTACCACAAAATAGATATTACTTCTTAAAACAGAAATTTCATTGATTAACAAAATAATAGGCAATTTAAAGTTTAAACTTTACGATATTACAATTTGTAAACACGGTCTGTCGTGTTCATTTATGTCCAGAATTTAGTCACAATAACTGATAATATTTAAGTACCGTATTTTCCAGATTATCAGTTGTTCCGTAGTATAAGTCGGACAGGCCAAAAAATGAAGAAAGAAGGAGGAAAAGGCATATACACCAGAGTATAAGTCGAACTTGAAAATGTCTACATATATGGAAATTGTCTAAGGAATGTTTTATAGTGCATTCAATCATTTTGTAATTTTTTGGGGGGAAATTTATTTTATAAAGAGGCAGAATTAAACACTACCTTGATGGAAGATGAGCCCACAAATTGTAAAATTAAAAGTATTTTAGAAAACGTCATACTTCAACTTGATACAAAAGAAATAACATCTCCTTCCTTTGCTTTGAAGAAAATACTAAACTACTCCAGAAGAGAGTATATAAAATTAGGAGTTAAAGTGAAGAAAGAAGACTATACAATACAAAAATTTAATAGAAAAGGTAAATGATAATCCAAACAGAAAGTGTAAATATAGATAAAATTCAAGAATCTTTTAGTGAGGGGATTTTAATTAGAACAGGTCTAAAAACATTTTCAAAAGAACAAATTTTATTCAGAAATATTAAATAATTTGAAAATAATTCTTTAAAAAAGAAAAACATCAATGAGCTTTTGAACAAAAATGAAACATTGGAAACTTGCCCAGAAATAATTCAGAAGAGAGTTATAGATTTTTATCGGGATATGTTTTCCTGTAGAGATTGCGGCACTCACCCGTTTTTTCAGAATACTTGTGCAAAATGTTTATTTAACACAGCAGATTTTGTCCCAAAAATTAACAATACAAGTATCCAAGGCTTATGGAAAATAAATCAGCCTGTTTTTAGGCAAAAAAAAAATATATATGAACTACAATGTTCATTATGTATTTTCGCAACTATGAATAGTTTTACTTGTTTCTGTATATAATTTTAGTGTATTTTTTTTACACTGTATAAATTTTGCAGTCAACCGAATAAAATGTTTTTAACCGAAAAAATAAAAATAAAAATAAATCAGCCTGTGGCACAGAAATTAGACACTTATATCATCAAAAATGAAATTAAGAAGTACATCGAAAATTACGACAAAAAAATAAATCTCTGGGGCCAGAAGGTTTCCCAATAGAATTTTATAAAAAATATTATATCTTTTTATGTCCTTTACTTGAAGAAGTATTCACGGAAGCAAATTTTGAGGGATACTTTGAAGGGTATATCTCTACCGGAAAACTTATCCTTATTCCAAAAAAGGAAAAAGATCCCAGAAACATAGGCAACCTTAGACCCCTAACTATGCTCAATACTTCCTATAAAATATATTGTAGAATTCTAGCTGATCGAATGAAATATTTGTTACCTGAAATAATTAGTGATTCCCAAAAAGGCTTTGTAGCTGGTAGAGTGCCCGAAGACGTTTGTAGAAGTATTTGTGACGCGATTGCTGGGCTCAAAACCAACAAGAAGGCGATACTAGGTATAGATTTTACTAAGGCATTTGACTCTATATCTCACCAATGGATTTTTAACTGTATGAAGTCACATGGCTTTAATGAAAAATTTATAAAAATGATGGCGGTGTCTTTATGAAAAACCAATACATTATTTTTACGTGAAAAGAGGATGCAGACAGGGAAACCCCCTTTCTCCAATTTTATTTATTATCGCCATAAATCAATTATTAGATAAAATCAACTCATGCCAACAAATAAAAGGTATAAAGTTTGGAGAAACTGAGTTAAAATAGAAGCTTTTGCAGATGACGTAACCCTTGCATATACTGGTAACGAGGAAGAAATCAGAACCTCCTTTTTAAAAACTTTAGAACTTTTTAAAAAACTTTAGGCTAACTCAGGTTTACATATAAATTTTAATAAATCAAATATTTTAGCTAATTTTACAATAAAATTTAATTTGTATGGGATCCAAATGTCCGAATCTCTAAAAATATTGGGCACATATATATCCATAAATGGTGAGGCTAGGAATCAAAATATCGATGAAGTTTTAGCCAGGGTTGAAGGTGGCATACGTAAGTTTTATTTTTTTTCTGAAAAAGAACGTTTCGGCAAGAATACATATATGGAACACGTACATTCTACCAAGAGTAACCCATATATTGATTTTAACTCCTTTAACAGAATCTTTGTGTAAGAAAGTCGAAGAACTTTGTGAAGGTTTTCTATTCCCTGAAGGAAGGAACAGAAACTGAACATGGAAGAGAATTAATTGCCCTAAAGAATTTGGTGGACTTGGTTTGCTGTCTTTTAGTTATTTCTGGAAAATACTGATTTTTAAATGGTTTAAAAGAATTTTTAAGAGCAATGCAATATGGAGTTTTATAGTGAGAAAAGTATAAAGAAATCTTTAAAAAACCTATATACGAAGTTAGAGGCAAAGCTCCTTTTAAAGTTTTGGAAGCGTTATCATCCGTAAGTCCATTCTGGAGAGATATTAAAGAACCAACAGAAGAATTAATAAAAGTAATGCTAAAAAAGATGTTGTGGCAAGAACCCGTTAAAGAAAATGCTAGATTAAGTTTTATGACAGGGATGTTTATTTGCAAAAAAAATGACTTTGTTGGAGAAATTTTTATTCAGAACGATTATTTTACCCAAAATGAGATTTTAGAAAAAACAAAAATTTTACACGAATTAAATTTCCTCAAAAGACAGATAGGCCCTAGAGATGATTTTTAAATTTTTTAACATTGACAAGAAATAAATATTTACGAAATGCACTAATTAAAAAATCTACATTTTATGAATACTTTAATCAAATAGAAAGGAAAAAAGAACATTTTAAACTGAAAGCTATAGCACCTACCATAATTAACGTTTTAAACTTAAATCAGCTTGACCTAACGTTATACTACTTTAAGTACAGAATAGTCACCAATACACTGTCTTTGGGAAGTATTTTCGGTAGATCTAGAGAGGAGAGAATGTGCCATTTCTGCAAGGATTCCTTGGAGACTTATTACCATTTTCTTTACGAGTGACCATTTGTAGATAATATTTATGCAAATTAAAGATCTGTTTTTATCATTTTAAATTAGTTCTTAGTACAAAAGACTTTGTTTATTTATATATAGGCAACAACCAAGAAGAAGTAAATTTTATCACTACACAAACACAGTTTATTTTATACAAATGCAGGAGCTTGAAAATATCATTACCCCACGATTTTAACCCCATTATTGATATTATTCTAACCTGTTTATGTCGTTTAAAAAATGAATACCTTCTGTAAATTATATATAGAAATATGTTGAATAAGTATGTACCTAGCGTACAAAAAAAAGGAGGCAGAAAAACTTTACATATAAGTTGCGCTCGAGTATAAGTCGCACCCCCGGCTAAACTACGAAAAAAAAACTGCGACTTATACTCCGGAAAATACGTTATATATTTTTGTATAAGAGTCCCAATACCCAACTGTAAATCTATTATAGTGAAATTACTAGCTTCCATCTATGGTGGCATCTCAACAAAGGATTTTCTTTATAATGATTGCATACGCAAATATGCATTAGTGCGTTTAATTTATCTTTTTAATATTTTGTTTCTATAGGATAATTTAAATCAGTATATATCAGTTTGTTATCGAAATAAGATATGGCGAAATTTATAAAAAGTGAAAGAAACCGATTGATCCTAGTTGATAAATATCAACATAGGTATTACAAAAATCAGGAAAATAGTGGACCTATTTATTGGGAATGTTGCGAAAGGTAGGCAAAGAACTGTAAAGCAAAAATTCACACCAAATCTTCAAAGTTGAAATTGTT
>CP045906.1:13514612-13529151 GCA_013387185.1 Caligus rogercresseyi | reverse complement strand
ATTAACTTATAGTATAAACCTGATATATTCATTGGATATGTTTATCGATTATTCAAAAGTTAACGGAAAGTTGTTTCTGTTTCTAACAATTGATATAGGCTAACGTGGCTCACTGAGCGTTAGGTAGTCAAAATATGCGTTGCTCTTCATTTTTGATAGTTATCGCAGCCCTACATTCTTTACCAAACCTTTCATCAAACAATTTATTTATGCTTATAAATTGACATCTTTTAATTACTTTTAATATTATTTTTGACTGATATATACCATGATACAAAAAGTAAAAAAGTGCTGCAACTATGGAAAAGTGTGACATGGATTATACTTACTGCACGATAATCCCTGGGATGAAGGCGTTCATTATGATGTGATCCAGTGAACAACTTTTCCTAATATAAAGATATTTAAAAACCACACACGAAAAAGTGACACAAAAATCCACTGAATGATGTACGTGTGAACATTTAAATATTTCTAGTCTCGCCATTGGAGATGGTAACTACACAAATATTGATAAATATGAGAAGAAAGGAAAATCATAATTTGGCTGTGCAAATCATACAAAATCAACTTAAAAAGTTTGTTTGAATGTAAAAATTATAAACCAAACGAATTGAGTGTCACTCCTTATATTGCCAAATTGTGCCAACTTACGAGATCCGGGGGTCCTGTGAGCGTATGTGTTTTTCCGCTTCCGGTTTGTCCATAGCAGAAGACTGTGGTGCTGAAGCCGTCCACGGCCATGTCGATGAGACGCTTAATCCCGGAGTGCTCAAGGATGTCCTCTTGTGTGGCCTCGGGCTCAAATACAACGTTAAATGTATAGGGCTTGATCTTATCCCGCTTTTGTTCGTCCACCTAAGAAATATATGTAATAGAAAAGGTTGAAAAATCATTGCATTGTGTTTCATTAGTTTTTGAAATACAAAATGTGGGAATCGCTACTTTCTATATGACAAAAACGTTTTGTTGGTTGTAATAATAACAATAGTATTTTTAATCAATACTTTAATAAACATATATTATACTTTTAAACTAAAAACACAAATACAGATTAGATTTATATTTATAGATCTTCATTTGTGTTCCTGTGCCGTAAGTTTTTATTTTTCTATATGTAGATGTATTTTTGATGTATGCATTTTAACATAGTTTTATTGTTGAAGATAATAACAATAAATGATATATATATATATATATATCAGGAAACGACCGGGACATTTTTTTTTCGCCTGGAGCTGGGCTGGGCCGAGGAGTAAATTTTACAAGCAGGGCAGGGCTCAAACCGGGCCGGGACTTAAATATATTCGTTCGTTCGTCATTCTGAATGTGACGACGTTTTTTTAGAAAAGAATGTTTCCTATCAAAAAGTACAAACTATTTTAAATTTTTGAATATTTAAAAAAATATATATAAATTATTATCTAAAAAAGGCGTCACTTTCAGAATGATGAACAACAATTTTTTGCGAACGTCAACAACGTCTTAGTTACAGGCACTATGAGCGATATGTCACGGTACCCGGTGATTTTTAGACACCGGACCGGGAGGTTCAAAAACAGCCAGGAACCAGGATATATATATATATATATATATATATAACCGGAACAAGTGTTTATAAAGACCAATAAGAAGCATTGCATATTAACATATTTAACATAAAATTAAAGCTCCTGTAAAGAATAACATCACAAAAGACGTACAAAAACAGTTTCTATCGACCCGTGAGTTATAAACCAGCAAAGGGACACTGATTGGACATATTTGAACTCATAGAAAATATAGAAGGCATTGTACATAGCATGTGTCTAAATAACTTAGTTTTAGTGACAGGCTCTATATATATATTTTAATAATATATAGAAAATAAATAAAATTGCAGTCCCTATGACATTGTGACGCCTTTACTTAACAAAGATGATCTTACTGAAGGATTCCCATACCGTTACATGGAGTAAGTAAGCTATGTTTCAAATATCATAAATGTAATCGAAACCTCCTTTTAATATAAACGAGGATAGGGATAGTCAACTGAATGTTATATACAAAAAATATGAAAGAACAAAAATTAAATCGAAGCTCACTTATAAACCTATTTCAACAAAACGAAAAATTAAATACCCTTCAATCAAAGCAACATGAAAAGAAAGCAAAAACGAATTGAAAATGGATTTTTACTTTTCCTCCAAATAATGTATTCTTTTGTCCAGCTTCTGACTAAATAATTATATATTTCATAGTATAAAAATTCAAGTTTACGAGTTTTGTAGGACAGGCTGATTTGAAATTACGGTAATTAGCAAGACCCCAATCAGTTATGATGACATACATAGAACGTCTCTTGATGAAAGAAGTAGAATCCATTGAACACAAATCCCAAAAAAGTCTTTCCAGCCTTCAAATTTTTGATAAAAATGGTTTATGTGCATAGAATCTTGACAAAAAAGGATCTGTTATAATACTCAAATATACTTTATAACTTTTTTTCTGTCTACTAATAACACCGACTCATTTATATTAACTAATAACTGTTACAATTTTTAAAATATTTAATCATGAGAGAAATATTTTTACATTGAATGAAACTCTAGAGACACGGATAATTCTTGTCAAAATTTCTTTTCAGAGAAGATAAATTGGATAGCTTTTATGAATTTTAAGTTAATGATAAAAAATTAGGAGCTCCATCATATCCTAATTGAAAAAAAAAGTATATAATCTTTTCATTGACGAAATAAGAAAAAGGAAATAAGACTACTGCTTTATACAATTTATTTACATGTTTCCTTTTTTGGTTCAAATACTAAGACATTACCAACTATCTGTCCTTAGGAGCTAGACTCGGAAAAACAGCAGAAGAAAAAACTCGTTTTTTTCTGTGGGGAAGAATGGAAAAATTGAAACTTTTTTTATTGAAGTGTGCGCATCTAGCGATTATACTGGATCACTTGATGTTAGTTTTTTATGGATCCTCCAGCTTAATTTGAGTTCAAGAGATTATGGTTATTTTATTGTTGGTCCAAAGCCAAGAAAAAATCAATTTTATTACAGCCAAAATGCAATTTCATTAATTTAAAAGCTTAAAAGTTGCCTTTCCTCATAATTCACTGAATTTTATACATGATATTGTTAAGAGACCTTTGAGTAGTGTGCTGATATATTAATGTACTTGCGGATAAATAAGGTGGCATTTCATACAACAAGAACAAAAAACTTATTGTATGAGTCAATAGCTCTTTGAGTGGACATAATTTCCTCCTCTAACCCATATCCAATAATTATTATTATAAGTCCTTGACTAGAAAAATACAAAGTGTCAAAGGAGCACAACTCTTATTATTCATTGGTCAACAACTTCTGCTAAACAAAAGCTACTTCTCTTAATGGTGTGTGTTTAAAAACTCTGCAAAATGGAGTCAGAGTCTATAATTATTCTAAACGCCTTAATGAACATGTGACAACCTCTCTCTCTCTAAAACACAACAACTTGAGAGAACGACCACTTGAGCTTGTCAGTAACCATGCTATTGACATAATAATAATAATATTATTATATTAAAACCATGTTAGCTGCAATATTATATGGTGGTAAGGAAATAGAAGGGGGGAAGGGAGGAGCGAATAAAAAATGGAGGACAATGTCTGAAAATGGGGGAAAATCCCTTCCTTTGACTCCAAGTTGAATGACACTCTTATTACAACTACTTTTTATAGACTTAACAGCAACTGTTAAGACATAAAACATAAAGACAATTAAAATCTTCCTCCTTTTGCATACTAAAATACTGAATGTTTTTCTAAAGCCTTTAGCACATTTCCTAGGTACAAGTTCGTTTCATCCCCCATATAGAAACGAGTTGTTTATTTGTTTGTTTAGCTCCTAGATTATTGGATATCCATATATTAAGATAAGAGAGCTTATTCCCTTCGATAGTAGAGAAACATCGTCCTTCAGCTGTCGCCATTGCCCAACTAAAGTAATTTGTACTACGTCATCGTAAGCTGGTCATAGAGATAGAAAGATTTGTTTATATTGGGCATATGACGTATTTCTCTGAAAAATCCATAAGTTCTCTATGTTTTATATCTCTATGGACCTATCTCACCGGAACTTATTGGTATGAGCCGGTTGATGAAGCGAGTTGTTTATAATTTAATTAATTTATGGATGACTTTTTATGCCATTATGTTATTCAACATTTTAAAAGGAATAATTGAAAAATAGTATATTCTATTGCAAGCGAAAATAATACATTGGTTGGCACATTGGCCAAGTAAAAGTTTCATTTCTGAACGTTAAGGGTAAAGAGGCACTTCCTCCTTTGAGAGTGTGGGATGTATTTTTAATTGATTTCGTTCATAAAAGCACTCTTGATTCCACATGGGTTACATTAAACTCAGGGGAATCATCAACTCTAAATATTATGATGCAGGTTCCCTTCTTTCAAAGAAGGTCTCTTCATTCGATTTCTTTTAAATGTAATGGTTTTGATGGACTTAGCTCAAGGGTACAATGCTTATTAAAGAATGGAATTGAGGACTTTTGTGACTTAAAGTATTTTTAGGCGCTTAAGTTCAGTTGAAGTGCGTTCAATTTTTTATGTGGATTCTTTCGCTTTTTGATAAATCGTATTAAACTGTGAGTTCGATGGACTAATTTCAACCCAACAATGTTTGAAAAAATATCTATAAAGCTACTTCGAGCGGTCATTTTGATTACTGTTTACTTAGTGTAAAACTTAGTCTTAATGTTGAGTCCTCATATTCTCTTTTCTCCATAGAGTCAAATGTCTTTTCAACCAATCTAATTTAAAAAAGTGTATCCCAGGTCTCATCAACTAATATTTTACATGATAGAACATTTATTTATCTTCAACTGAATGCAGATATTCGATCGAACTCGTTAAACACAAAAATATTACGTAAAAAACCTTTTAAAGGGTTCTACTAATTGTATGTTTGTTTTCTATCAAACAGGAATGTTTGATATACCGAGTAATCCATTTAGCAGCTCCACTTATTTTTGTTAACCGAGTAATCGTTCATCACAAAAACAATAAAGGATTACCAAAGTCCCTATGGATTCAAGTGCATCACTTACCTAATCATCTGTGAATTGAGTGTGATGTGAACCAAGACTTGATCTAAACATATCATTAATCATGAATATTAAAACCATTTGGAGGGTGACTCTTTAGGTACCTAAGTTTCATTAGTTTTTTTATTCTTCAGTGAAACGTTGAGTATGTCTACATTAATTATTTTTCTCGAAATTGATCTCAATTAAGTGTAAATTGGCTCAGATTAGCTTAAGTTTGATATTGAACATTTTAAGTTATTAAGGATACACTTCAACAGAACATTACATATATAATAAGTAAGTAGAATTTAGTTGTCCTGCTTACGTATTGATTTCCCAGCGCGCGAAAAAAGTCACCCTCCACTGTTGTAGCTTCTAGGTTTCCTTGCTTAATACACTTCAAAATGTAGAGAGAAGAACGAAGGATAAACAAGTAGGGAGCACGTATTAGACAAACTTGGGTCCGTAGAGAATATAAATTGCCGAAGCAAAGCTTACGCACATGGTGCTTTGGGGTCATATTTTTAGCATAATTATAGGCTGAGTAACGTGCATAGAGCTAAAGAAAGAGAGAGAGTTCATTTATTTGATACTAAATATGTGTTGCGATGATGTCACTTGCCCATTATTAATGATAGAGAAAATAGGGGCCTTGATTACATTAGTCCAACCCTGCCTATACCTATAATATAAGTGACTAATAATGTTGTATGTAGATATGAAAACCTATATAGAGTACATTTCATGGTTATTTATTTGATTTATGATACTATTTATCTAATAGGTGGATTCCACGAACAGGGTTCCCCTCGTAATTTGCATAGAAAATTAGTTAATTGCTTCACATTCAGACCAAAATGAAACAAATTTTGTCTTTATTACTTTTAACTATCATTAAGAAGGTTCCTCCAGTCTTACGAGAAAAAAAAGACTAGAAAAACTGGATTTTTACTCTAATATACTCGGTTTTGACTACAGATAAACGGTAATTTTCTATGTAACAAATATGTAACAAGTCACTATTTCACATGCTTGGAGAAAAATTTATGAAATATAAGAACCTTTTATGACTGAAAATATCTACTAGGACATTGGGTAAAGAGGTAGAAAAATAACCACTATGTAGAAATGAATTCAGACTAAAAAATGAGAAAATTAAGTGCAAGTATTGAGCCGCCTGTTTTACGAGCAAATTTGGCAGTTTTAAAGGGGCAAGTTAAAAATTGAGATTTTTTTACACGAAAAGATCTGTGGCAAGGCTAGTTTTCATCTTGTTTGTTAGTATACAATACTAGGTAAACATCGCGCCCAAAAAGACCCAAAGATTCAATGTTTCCCTTTTCAATTTTTGAATCCCAAGTTGTAGACAGTTATAGACTTTTTCCCTTTTTAGACCCAAATTAATTGTCTTCAGTCTGTCTACCATGTGAAAAAAATATTTTGCCGAAGCATTACATGACGGAATCTTAATTATTTAAAGTATAAATGAGAATTAGTCTTTCAGAAAATTATTCCTTAAAAAACAATTGATATTGCTACCAAAAATGCTTATCATGAGTTATAGACATTTTTCCCTTTTTAGACCTTTTTTGAAAATCGCCTACCCTCGCAATAAATGTAAGTTTTAGTGATTCTTTTTAGAAATATGAATGAAAATTTCTCATCTAATATGACCAAAAGCCTCACTACGTCTTTTCCAAGTCTTTTTCGTCGCACTAGTGCGCGACTTGTCGCACCAGCACGCGACTTTACAGGTCACTCAGCCTCTTTGCCTTTCACATTTTTTTTCAATTTCTTAGATTGTAACATCCTAACATTCGAAACCACACTCAAAACCAAAATTTGTAAACGAAAACCTCACACACTATGAAAACAAGGAAAATTTTAGCATTGGTTTACAGAAGAGAACCATATATATATATATATATATATATATAAAGCTAGAGAACTGAAATTTGGCACACAGATGCATCTTGACCATGTGATGGTCTTGGGCTAGGTTAGGTTCTGATCAGACCAGATTTGCGTCTGTGAGAGGATTTTGCGGTTTGTATGGATTTTTGAGGGTTAGAAGGCTCAAGATGTAATTAAATGTTTTGTGGACTTTAGCCGCAGGCATCTTTTGGTATAACCAAAACTAAGGCCTAGCGGCCTTGCAAAGGCCTAAAAAAAGGCTTGGAAAACTTTGGTTGTCCATAGTTCGTAAGTGAGATGTTTTAGAGACAGAACGCAAACTAAAAGTTATCTGCATCTCTGCCCAAAGAACCTGAATCCGGGAAAAAATTCCGGATCCAGACACTCCCGGACCCGGATTATGACATTTCCTTAACTTTTGATTCTTTCCCATTTCGAAAAAAAGCTACTCTGAAAGTACATCTAGAATAGGGTTTACAATCGGGTCCCAAAGAAATTTCCCGGAAAAATAGACCGGCCTGTCGGGAAATTCAAGAAAACCTCTGGGGCGACTTTTTAATACGAAAAAAAGTTCAAAACAAAACATACGAAATGAAGGCCTTGCAAAATAAGCCTAGGTTGGTTAAGTCAATGTCTGGCCTCCGGGACATATTTGGGCCGGGATCCGGATTTTTTCAATTTGCAAGTTTTCGCAATATATTTTTGCACAATCATATTCAGCTTCACAAAGGGAGCAACTTTGATGTATTTAGTATCCGAATCCGAGGTCGTTAAGACCCTCAAATCCGGGATTGAATATTAGGTCCTATTTCATGGACGAAGCGGAATATTTTGGAATCCTAAATTTTGGGGGGCCTTTTGTGGGTTGTCTGCTGAGTTGATCGCATCAAGTTATAAAATAGTATCTATAGAGGATGTACCTCAACTTTTACGGACGCAATAAGATCATCAAAACACAATGTATGACAATTTAAGCTAATTTGTATAAAATCTCAATTAACTCGTCAATTAATGCCCATTAAGTTAGCCGAACATATTTTTAGATGTCCCAGACATAATATCACCTGCAGGGAAAACAAAAAAGATGATTAGTAAAGTTTCAAAAATAGTGGTTATGGACCACTTAGGGGAACCCTAATTGTGGAATTCACCAATAGTCTTTATGGCATTTCTCCAGCAGACCCACTGCCCTCATAATGTCCATTTTAGTGTCTTGAGCAGTTTGGAGACGACATTCACACTCTCCAATCTTGGGTCTGGAGAACCCCAAGAAAAAGAAATAAATTTCTAATTTCTCCATCTCTTTCTTCAATCCCGCTGCTACTGTACTTTCATCCTTTGTATCACTTGTTAGCGATATTTTTGTTAGCGTCTTCATGACGTCAACATATCTGTACGCAGAGCTGCAAGAGAATCATAACGAGATGACCAGCGGGTATGGCATGTCGCTTCAACGTGACACCAGGGTGAGATGAATCATCGGATGAAATAATCCCATCCAGCATGGCCCACCCGTTTAATACTGTGGCCAAATAACGAGTAAATATTTCAACATTGCCATAAAACTTCTTGAGCTCAGTAAGTCATCACAGCATCATTAAGGACTAGATTTAAATTGTTGGGCCTGTTTTTACCTATATAAGACTCTCATAACCGCATTTGAGACCATTCAATCCTTTGATTTCCTCTACGAATTTTTACTTCCTCCCTCCTTTGTTTCCTCATCGCGTCCTTGCTCTGACTGCGGGATTCTCCCCAGTTACCCACTCCAACTCCATTCCTACCACCCGACTCCCCTGTGGAAGAACCCACACCCTACTCTTACCAATACGTGCGTCCAAGACCCAGAGTCCGGAAACGATTTATCCCTCACAAGACTCTGAGGAAATGTCATCTCGGGGTCATACAGGTGCTCTCCCTGATGGAAATCCAAACTGTGACCTACACCGTGAGTGGAGACAGTGGATACGTTGTTGAGTTATCCCTACGAAGGAACAGCATCCTAACCACCGACCCATAACCCTCCTACAATTCTCTAACTAAGTGTACCTTCTGTATTCACCTATTTATTATTATTGGATATCAATTCCTTATTTTGTTTATTGTTTTTTTTTTTTTTTTTCTTGGCCAACAGGCGTAACTATATTTCATAGTGAGACAAAAATTTCAATTAAAAAAAGACAACAAAATATACAAGTACAACAATTAAAAAATACATTGCAGAATACTAGTAAAAATAATTAAAAGGATTGTAAAACTTTGGTATATAACTTAAAAATAGGTAAAATCGTTGCTACGTCAGGGTCCTCCGACGATCTCTTCGCATATATAATTTGTTGTACTTTTGTGATGATGGCGTTGACTTTGGATTCTTCTTCTCCGCGGTAGGAGGCTAAAAAGTCTTCCCTTCCGATCTCTACTCCGAATTTCTCCTTGAGAGTTTCTGAGACAGAGTTAAGGATCTCTCGGAGCGAAGTGCAACTCCAAAAAATGTGATCTGTCGTTTCGGGGCCTTCCTTGCAAAAGCGACACATACTCCTCTGCCCTTGGAAGAACTTGTCTCTCACCTCCAGAGTTCCCGAAAGGAGACGGTATTTCAACCATTTTTCCGGAGCGGAAAGATACGTGTTTTTAACCGCTTTGACACTATCTTGTGCCTCTCTTTGGATACTTCTTCTATTTAAGTAATTTTTAAATGGGCTCATTGCATCTGTTGTAAAGCTTTTTCTTATGTCAGCCGTAGAAGCAGTTGATACTTTCATTTTGAATGGTATTAAGGGTCTCTGGATAATTTTATTTTTGCCGAGGATCGTTTTAAATCTGTTATCCGCCATCTTGTCGATAAGTGAGGGTGACCAACACAGATCAGCTGCTATGTCGCCAGATACTGTGTGTATATCAGGGAGACAAATACGCTGGGTTACAGGAATTTCCCATCCCAAGGAAAGTTCATACTTTGCTGCAACTTCTTTGGATGCCTCGCATATTTTATTCATCCTAGGTGAGTAAAGGGAAAGACATTTAAGGACCTTTTTAAAACTTGCACATGGATACTCGTTGGGAAAAAAATCCTTTTCTTTTAGAAATTTCTCCAAAATTAGGACCCAGGGTTCCCGTGACAACCATATTTTCCTTATCCAATAAAAGTTTTGAACTTTCCACATTCGAGACTCACAAATTACAGACAGGCCACCCCTGTTAAGATTGGTATGTAGTCTGTTATAAGAAATGTTCCTTTTTTTCTTCAACTCAAGTAGTGAGTTTTTCAGTTCAGATATTTCTTTGCAGGCTTCCCTATCGTAAGGGGTTATCCGAAACAGGTGAATCACAGTCGGAATTATGTATGTGTTCCAGGCAACGATTTTGTCCCACATGCACAGATTCAAGCTCCCAAAGAATTGACACGAGCGAGTTACCTTTTTGACTATTTGCTCAGTATTCTTCTGTTGAGCATTTCTCCCAATCCATGATCCTAGTAGTCTTATGCTTTCAGATTCTCGGAAGCTCGGCCAACCTTTTGCAATTAGTCCATTGTATTTGCTGATAAACTCGGTTTTTGCTTCATTGATTTTTAAGCCGGAGGTCAGTGAAAATCTTTTTAGTAGGAGCATTGTTCTTTGTACAGACTTTATTGTTTCTAAAAGGCTTCCATTCAAGACTAACGTGAGGTCGTCTGCATAGCAGAGACACTTTGAATGGGACGGTGTCGTTGGCACACCAACAATTTGGCGATCCGATTGAATTTCCTGAAGGAGTTTATCGATTCCTATGTTGAAAAGTATAGATGCCACAGGATCACCCTGCTTAACTCCTCTTCTTACAGAAAAGGAGGCTGCTACTGTTCCATAATTGATGGTTGTTTTGGAGCCAGCGAGAATGACACCGACCATCCTTATTACAAAGTCCCCGAACCCCTTCCGAAACAAAGTCTGAATTATATATTGATGAGATAATGAATCGAACGCCTTAGCAAAATCAATCGCAACTATAGATGAGTTATTGTAGGTTTCAGTAATTGTTTGTACTGTAAAAGGCACAATATCCATTATTTTATCTTTTTGGAAGCCGTATTGACAAGGATGTAGGTACGGGCTTGATATTTTTCTTATCCTATTTGCAAGAATATAGCAGAATATCTTATAAATGCAATTCTGCATCGTTAAGGGCCGATAATTGTCCAGGTATCCTGTATCCTTGTTCTTTTTTGGTATAAGTACCATGCGTCCCTCAGAAGCAAAACTAGGAAAATATCCCACTGCCATCACTTTTTCGTAAAATATTAACAATATTGGGGAGAGAAGATCTTCATATTTTTTGTAAAATTCAAACGTGAATCCAGAAGGGCCAGGTGACTTATTCAGTTTGGCGTTCTTTTGAATAGCAAGTTTTATCTCGTTTCTTGTCAGATGCGTTTCAGTGGTGGTTTTGTCTTCTTCTGATATTCTGTAGGCCTCATCCGGCTGGCACCGAAGAGCTTCACAGAAGGTAGCTGAATTGTACATACACCTATTACACTTTTTATCTACCTGGCAGTCGTAACAAGAGTATATTTTAGAGTAAAAACTTTTGATTTTACTACATATGAAGTTTGGTTCATCACACAACACGCCATTGCTATCGAAAAGTTTGATGTGCTTAGATTTATCTTTGGCGTTTCCTTGACGTTCAAGTTGTAATCTTGAATGCGAGAGGTCGTTTATTTCGCTCAATTTTGCCTGAAATCTGTATCTCAGATCACTTTCTCTGTAAAGGTTATCCAGCTTCGCTTTTTTTTCGTCATGTGTATGTGAACTTCTAGATATTGATTCGATTTTATTTATTTGCTTTTTTCTGTTAAAGGCTATTTTTGCTCCTTCACCCCTGCAAAATGTTTTAATTCTTGCAAGCATATACTCGACGAGTAAAAAAATATCCTGCTCCGCTTGCAGGTTGTGTGATGCTTCCTGGATGATGCTTTCAATTTTCTTGTTTATTTCAGGCTCTTTCAATAGCCTTGAATTTAGGATCCATTGTTTTTTGTTTCGGACTTCTTTTTCGAGGGGGTCTAAATCCATGTGAATAGCTTTGTGATCCGATAGCTTTGAATCAATGACGTTATACTTCTTGATAGCCTCCTGTAGGAATCCCTTGATTAGAAATAAATCAATTCGGGAAGAAACTGGTCTATGATTTTTGTCAGTGGAGAAAAATGTATGTTGTAGATCGTTGGCTTCACAGGCCACATCCTTAAAGCGAAAAGAAGAAATTATCGACGATAATATCTTTGTGGCTCGGGGATGGGAATTATCTGCTGTACTTGAAGTATCCCTGTAGAGTTTCAATTTGATGTTGAAGTCACCAGCAATTATTGTAGGTCTGTGTGTTATACAGGGAAGGAGTTTACTCTTAAAGAAGTTCGGATCATCCGTGTTCGGCCCATAAAGCCCAATAACATCAAAACTTGTGCCTTTGAAGTTGCATTGTATTTTGATCAAATTTCCCTCGACACAACGAAATATTAGACTAGGGTTTAAGTTTGATCTTACTAATATCGTCACTCCACGCTTTGGATTCGTATTGGCGTTGTTAAAAGAAGAAAAACACATATAACCAGGGGGAATTGTAAAGTGGCTCTCTAAATTGCACCTCGTGTCACTAAGTATTACTATATGAGGTAGGTCAGCGAACTTGAGGAACCGATTTACACTGTACTTTCTATTAATGCTTTGCATGGAATTTACGTTTAATGCTATTATTGAGAGAGTCATTCTTTTTTGTGTAGCTTGGGTGAGGAGGTTCCAGGGGAGGACAAGGAGCTTGACAAATTTCTTTTTGGGTTTGAGCCCGACCTAGACCTGAATGGTAAAATGTTTTTCTTCGAAATTGTAGTAAGGGGAGTCTTTAAGGTGTTCATTTGCTGGGGTAGCTCATCCTGCGTTCTAGCTCGGTCCGTACAGTCATTTGAGGAAAAGGTTACATCCGGTACCTCTCTACAATCGCCTCCATCGTTTGTTTCTTTTCTTCCTTCCGGGACAAAGGTAGTCTTGGTGATGTCCGATGGGCTTGAGATTTTCTCTCCTTCATTCACATCACCTGTATTTGGACAGCAACTAGGGCTGTTAGATTCATTCTCTTTTGATATATCTATTTGTGTTGGGCGAGGAGAGCTATTTGTTGGGGTTTCAACTGTGGTATGATCTAAGGTTGCCTTCCACTGACTTTCTTTTTCATTTGCCATGGACGAAGTTTCACTGCTGTGAAGACTGGTGACAGTAATAGGAGTTGTTGGCTTCTCTCTAGTAACCTTTTCCTTAGCGGTTGCGTTGGCCGAGTTTTCATGATCCTCAGTACTCTTTGTTTCCCTGACTTTCTGTGAGAGCACAGCCTCATATTCAATAATTTGCAATCTCTTAGCGTTACAGTTAATTTTTGTGTGCCCAAATTGAAAGCAATTATGACATTGGAGCCGAGCTCCGGGGAATTTCAGGTTGACTAGGTGTCCATTGACCGGTATAATTTGAGGTATGTTACTTGGGTCCGCATTAATTTCTAACATGTAGTTGGAGGTTCTCCACAGAGATTTATACTTTGAAAACTTTTTCTCAGCATCCTCATCTTCGGGATTTGCCTCGGGATGTGAATCTGTAATTTCACCAAATTTACTAATCCACTCTTTCAATTTATTCTCGTCAATTCTTTTAAAGGTGTTGACGGCTTTTATGGCGAACTTTCTTCGCCTATCAATCTCAAAGTTTTCAGCGCCTCTGATTTTCATTGTTACATTCTTAGGCTCTCCATTTACTCCTTGCACTTCAGTGGTGAAATCTTTTTTCAAGTTCATGATTCGTTCCTTAATGTTTATTGGCTCATTAGTGTAAAGAGAGGCATAGCCGAATCCATATTGCGCCTGGGCGCCTGCAATCTCCTCCTCGGAGAATCCAAAAAACAATGCTGCATTGTAAACATTTATCTGTTTCATGTTTTTATTATTAAAAACTCTTTGTGTATTTGTTTCAGTCAGGGAGATGACAAAGGTATCCCACTTGAGAGTTGGGCTCAAGTTGATCTTCTTAGAAGCTTCTTCAATATTTTTATTCCTTCTAGCAAGAGCACTAGCATAGGACAATTTATTTTTATGGGCATTAGCACGTTGATCAGGAGGACGATCTGTGTGAGAATTGTTTTCTTCCATATTGAAAAGAAGAAAACGGGGAGTGACAACAAAGGGGGGGGGGGGTCAATTAGGAGGTAAGGAAAGAAGAACTTACGCTTTGCTGGTCAGCGTTTGCCTCTTCACTGTAGAGAAGACAAGAGAAGAGGAGAAAAATACGCGAGAAGGGGAAATACCTCTCAGCGTATTTAGTCCTGTAGTCCTTATTATATTCAGAAAATTGGCATGTATTTCGCGAGTTTTCCTAAATGGATGTGTCAATGATGGTGGAGTGGTTAAGGAAGCCCCTCCAAATCCAACGATTAGTGTTAGAGCTCTGTCCAAAATTGTGCGTGTTCTTCACCGGAGCGAAAACAAATACGTCTTTACTCGGTGAATAGTACATAAAAATATTG
>CP045906.1:13476255-13514512 GCA_013387185.1 Caligus rogercresseyi | reverse complement strand
AACTAGAAACTTCAACTTGATTCTGAAAGATTTGAATCTTCAAGAGTTTCAGAAGCCCTCTCAGAATCAATTGAAGCTTCCTAATCAAATGTATCAATGTCAAGGCTGTTTTCGCGTTGGAACGTAGACTCGGAGTCTTCCAACTGATGATCCATATGGCTAACAAATTTTTGCGTGAGGAAGCCAGCAGAAGAACAGTCAAAATCCTCTTCTAGTTGTACTGGCGGTTTTTTTCACAAGGACATCATTGTTTTTTCCGATAAGAAGGATCCGAAACCTTTGAATAAATTCAGATGGAGACGGATGATAGTTGTCTCCACCTAAAGCACGTATTCTTGAAAAAAAATTCTCAAGATGGTCCTGATTTAGCCGAGAAGTCATAATATAGTTGATTCCTAGCTTTTTCATGTCCTCATGTAGAGCAAATGTAGACTCAATAGATTTGAGAACTCCTTTTTGCCAAGGGAGAAGCCTTGTTACTCCCTTAATTTTCATTTCTTGGATCATTTTTTTCATTTTATTAAGGGCCTGTTCTTGGTCGTGAAAATGACGCCCAAAGCCACACTTCAAAAGATTCTTGTCATTTACGATATGGCCGTTCATACAATCAAACCAATCATTTATTGTAAGAACTGCGTCCGCTTGTATATTTTTTGACGTCCGTGTATGAATGTCAAAGCGGAAGCCGAAGTTCTTGACAATAGTTGGCAAGCCATCCTCACTCTCTGTCTCCCGGTTCCGGATACGTTTAAATGGTCAGAAGTCAATTTATGATGTATCTTCAACTCCTTGCCATCATTTTCTATAATTTCCATGAAATCTTTTTTCCCCAGGGAGCTAAATTGACCATCAGGGCCCATTATTTCGAACCCTTTGTCAAGGAGATGATTACGGATAAGTTTAATCATATGAGGAGCATCTGCAAAGAGGTGGACATCCCGAGACTCATCCGCCGGATTTGTGAAAGATGTTTTGTCAGAGGAGAGAAATTGAAGCTCTTTCATGAGAGTAGCATTGCCCAAGTCAAAGGACACCCCGCAAACTCTTATTCCAGCCTCTTCAAGTTTTTGAATAATCAAAAGAAGAAGATGCTTATTCATGGGCGTGTCAAAGTCATAAAAAATAGGCTGTTTCCAATTTTTTATTAGCCCACGGGCCATGACGACCAGACATTTAGTGCAGGGCCCAACCACTCTCTTGAGTCTCTTTTCATATTCATACTTCTTTTTGATGTAAATCTCATCAAAGCAAACCACGGCCACATTTTCAGAACTCGATGGGGCAGAGTTACTCATTTCTGATAAAATCCTCAGACAGTCCAGCTGCAATCCGGGCGTGACGCTAAAATCTTGAAGCCATCGTTCCTGTGTACGTCTACTGGGCAGTGGTAGGATGTTTTTCGATCGTAGATACTCAAATGCCCGATTGCTGATGGATCTATAAGTACAATTCAAATTGCATTAGTAAAAAAATAATGTTTATATATATTATATATATATATAATATATATATATATATATATATTATATATATATATATATATATATTAGGTATGTTAAAACGAAGTTGCTGCCACCTGGTGTTTTCTCCGAAGTAAAAAATTAAATTTCCGTTTGGCTGTTGAAGATTTCTCGACGATTCATTGCTTTTTTTCTTAAAAAATAAAATTATTCTATTCTTTATTATTGTCTACGCCAATTTTTATACCTTGACATAAAATTTAATCTTCTTACTATCCTTTGCAATTAATTTTAACTCTTTAGCACCCGTTTTTCGTAGTTAACAAACCTTTTGAAAATAATTATGCAAAAATCAAAAATGAGTTCATCACACAATTTCTTTATTATGACTCGGTTGTTTATAAGTGTTCACTCAAATTTAATCTTTTGACTAATGTTTGCAATTAATTTTAACTCTTTAGCACCCGTTTTTCAAAGTAAACTAGCCTTTAGAAAAATTATATACAAAAATCAAAAATGACGTCCTCACCCTATTTCTTTACAACTATTCGGTTGTTTATGAGTGTCCACTCAAATTTCATACCTGGCCATAAAATTTAATCTTTTTACTTCCCTTTGCAATTAATTAAATTAATTAATTAACTCTTTAGCACTCGTTTTTCATAGTGAACTAGCCTTTTCAAAATTTATATGGAAAAAATCAGAAATGACGTCATCACATAATTACTTTGCTATTATTCTGTTGCGTGACAAGAATTTAAAAAGGAGGGTTTAATAATTTAATTGAGATAATGTATGGTTTATTAAGTCTACGCTAGCAGGAAGAAGAATCAGTTGACTTATAAATATGCTTCGCTTATAGAGAAAAGGAGGAATTTTTGTTAGACGAAATAAGACGATTACGTCCAATCCGTCTAACAAATATCCGTTATTATCCTCGAAAGCGTTTCCATCGACCATTTCTCAACAGTTTGATCAAAAATAAGGTAAGAAATATCTTTTTTTTTAATTTTGTGTAACATATATATATATATATATATATATATATATATATATATATATATATATATATATATATATATATATATATATATATATATATATGGGTGTATAATTTACCTTAGGACAAGAGCAGTTGTAACATCCTCCTTTTCATAAGATTTGCAGTGCATAGAGGATGGGTTGATGAGTTTCTTCACTTTACAAGCACTGTGTCTTTTACTTAACGAATCTTTGATCATCGTGTTACTGGACCGTTTAGACTTCAACTTACGGATTTCCTTTTTAGCTGCCCTGGAATAATCAATGGTTTTATTTTTATTATCTAATATATAAAACGTTAATATGTGAATATACCTTAAATCTTGCCGAATTTCCTTAAAAGAATGCAATAAATTTTTATGATCCGATTGGAGTCGATTAAACTTCTGTTTCCAAAAGAGGTAACTTTGAAGAGACAAAGTTAATTCTTCAGAGCCGGAAACAGGGTCAGGCTCTTGGGGCTCAGAAGAAGAGCAGTTTTCTGGCTGCTGACTTCCTTCTTCCAAAATTTCTCGAAGAAGAACTTTACTCTTTTGATTTTGAATCCTCTCCCTTCTAGCTTTTTTTGAGGGAGTGTCTTCATCAGCCCCAAAGCAAGAAATATTTATGGAAGGATAAGATCCGTTTTTTAGCCTCTTGACTGTTGGGCGGCCAAGTAGTTCATTTTTTAGATCTCGCTCATATGCCTCAGGTGGAAAATGACACTGACACACTCTAGATGTATCCGGATTGAAAGTATCGTCTCTCTTGCATCTTCTGACCCATTCTTTTCGTTCAATAACATTTAGAGGGAAGCGATGGTACGAGACTCCATCAGGACTGGTGCATGTTGCAACAGCACAGCACTTCCTAATTTTCTTAGGCCCCTAATCATACAAAAATAACATATTATTAAGAATACAAAATTAAATCACAAATAAACCTTACCATATTGATGGATAATAAATTTTAAATCTGGAGTCGTGGGAGTGCCTTAAGAATTGCTGAAGTTAAATGACTGTGAATGAATCGTAATTCAAAATATGAATGAATAGATGAAGCTCTGCTTATTATTTATTATGCTATTGTTATTTTTATTCATCACGAAACCTACCTTACCTTACCGTGTCTTATTGTTTTTAGGTACCCTTATGGGTCCACTATATACGAATATACTCCTTTATATATGAACGAAATAGTACTCAAAATGGGCTCAGTTCATAAAATAGAACTAAACAAATGTGTTCATTAATGCTCAATAAAGCTATTTTGACTGATAAGCTGGGCCCAAAAGTCAGTAGTTTCCTTTAAAAATGCATTTTATACAAAAGTGTCGTTAAGGAAAAATTCCTACTATCAATAATTCCCAACAAAAAAATGCTTTAGCAGATTTTCTTTGTGCATAAGTTTTATATATAAATATTCCTAAAACCAATATATATATTTATAGATTGATAGAGAGATCGATAGATATATAAATGGATAGATATAATGGTTCTCCAGTGACGTCATTGAATAGTTATACTGCTAGGATTACATGTTTGTTTTTGTATTGCCCAGACCTTATTATACAGACCTTGCCTCCACGCAGATGCTGCGAGTCAGTAACACAAAAGCTGACAAAATCCATAACAAACAAAATTCATATCATAATAAATAGGTGTTTGGATTGAATAGCAAATTTAATGTTATTCTTATAAATCAAAGGGGATATATTTTAATGTAAAAAGATGGCATTGAGTTGAATTTGCTATGAATTGCATTATTTTTATGATTTTGTACTATTTTGAGCAGAATAGGATTTATATGTTGAATAACAATATTATTGTATTTCTAATTTTATTCGTAATGTGGAAAGCCTTTCATCAATCACAAAACCTTTTGTTTTATATTTATATCTCTTGGATCAGTCATCAAAATAGGTTTTCGTAATAATTTACCTAGAATAAGAGCAACAAATGATCGTTCTGGAGTCCAATCAGTTTCAAGAGTAGAATGAGAATATTGGCAGTAGCCTCATTCTACTCTTGAATTGTGCGATGTACGATAAGATTGCCTTTAGACATAAGTTTTCACTGATGGCAGTATGTGGGATGCTTGCAAGGTGTTTTTTTTACTCCGGAAAGATCATTTGTTGCTCTTATTCTGGGTAAAGTTTTAAGAGAAACCTATTTTGATGACTGATCCTAGAGATATAAGACATAAAAACAAAAGGTTCGTGATTGATGAAGGGCTGCCTACATTACGAATAAAATTAGAAATGCAATAATATTGTTATTCAACATATAAATCCTATTTCTGCTCAAAATAGTGACAAAATCATAAAATAATGCAATTCTTAGCAAATTCAACTCAATTGCCATCTTTTTACATTAAAATATATCCCGTTTGATTTATACAAATAACATTAAATTTGCTATTAAATCCAAACACCTATTTATTTATGATATGAAATTTGTTTGTTATGGGATTTTGTCAGCTTTTGTTATGACTCATCAGCATCTCGTCCAGACTCTACTACTCTAAGGCACTGACTCATAGAGTATATAAAAGGGACTTTTAATGAACAACACAAAATTGCATGGTTGACCCCAAACTTTGCAAGGTAATATATATATATAATAATACAGGCTTGTGAGCGTTCAGCTTTTTGCGTTCAGCGTTCAAAAAAAATTAGCGTTCCGTTCAATGTTTTTGCGTTCAGCGTTCCGTTAGCGTTCAAATATTTAAAAAATAATTTCCCAAAAAAGTACGGCGTAGTGATGACTTTTTTTTTTTAGAAAAGAATTTCCCAAAAAGTATGCGTAGTGATGACGTTTATTTTTAGAAAATAATTTCAAAAAAGTACTGCATAGTGATGACTTTTTTTTTAGAAAAGAGTTTCCAAAAAAAGTGATGACGTTTTTCCGAAAAAAGTCCAAGAAATGTTGGAAAAATTGAACGCTGAACACTGAACGCAAAACTCTTTTTTTTGCGTTCAACGTTCAGCTTTGTCCCAAGGACTACTGGCCCCTCAGAGCCCAGATCTGAACCCACTAGACTTCTCCATCTAGGCGTACGTGGAGACCAAGGCCTGCAAAAAAACGACACAAGAACATAAATGCCTTAGAGGCTGCTGTCAACAAGGCTGGGCCTCCATGGACGCCAATTACATCCAGCAAGTCTGTGGCAGCTTCATACGTCCCTGACCAGTGTCATTGAGTCAAATGGTGGATAAATTGATTAATTTGATCACAAACTATTTATTATTCTAAAAATGTATGCATAAATTTTTTCTCAAGTCATTCGAAATGTCGATATTGTCCGCGATATGTTCTGAACAAAAAATTGGTAAATAATTCTGCACGGATATATATAATATATATATATATATATATATATATATATAGATATATATAGGGTTGTTCTTATTTTTCAAATGTTTGAAATGTTAGCGACTTTGAGCATTTTCTGTTTCTTGGTGATAAAAGAAGACGACATACAAAGTTTGAACAAAATCGGTCAACATTACGAGGTCAAAGTTTTAAAAATTTAGTAAAAATATAGTTTCCGCAAATTTCTTCAAAATGGTGGACGTTACAGACTTCAATAATAATTATTAATTTAAAGGAAATCTAATTTACTACCAGACGTATGTTTGATGTTTTTTAATAAAACAAAGTTTTCAGTAAAAACAAAGCAAGAAAGGGAGTGAGTATGTTAGCTTATTTCATAGCTTTTTTGTATCAATTAACTTCACTCGCCTGTAGAAGATGACTTGTTCGCTTCAGAGTAAAATAGTACTTTTAAGTTTAGTAAAACTTTAGATGATAAATCCAAAAATGACCTTGGTTGCATTCTATCAATTCAGAATTCAGTACAATCTGAGTTTACATCATATGATTCAGAGCCTGTATTGACCTATAAGAAATCGATTATGAAAAAAATAAATCATAATGTGTTTCTTAGATTTGCGTCAAGGTATCCTCTCAAAATTTTACTTTGTCTCTGACGCATTTATAATCCATTATATGCGTCATTTTGTACGCGAGATAGGCTTTTTTAATGTGCATATAACTCTCTACTTATTAAAAGAGATATAAGCAAATACGTACTCTCCCCCAAAATTGATCTTTTGATATGAGAATATACGATTACCATTTGGTAACGGCAGTTAGTGTAACCTGGATAGGAAGAAAAAAAGAAGGAGAGAAGTGAGGCAAAATACTCCCTCCCTTCTCTTCTATCCAGGTAACACTAACAAGTTACCAGATGGTAATCGTATATTCTCATATCAAAAGATCAATTTTGGGGGAGAGTACGTATTTGCTTATATCTCTTAAAGTATAGCGATTTTTAGAACACAAAATATATCAAATGAAAGAACCAGCTTTAATATTTGGTATACTAAATCATGTCAATTTAATAAGTGGAGAGTTATATGCACATTAAAAAAAGCCTATCTCGCGTACAAAATGACGCATATAATGGATTATAAATGCGTCAGAGACAAAGTAAAATTTTGAGAGGATACCTTGACGCACATCTAAGAAACACATTATGATTTATTTTTTTCATAATCGATTTCTTATAGGTCAATACAGGCTCTGAATCATATGATGTAAACTCAGACATTTTTACAAATGACATCTTTGAATGAATTGGATTATTTTAAAACCATACTAAACTTAATGTCAGATAATAATAATAATTCATTTTTTAAATTTTATAAAATCTATATAAAAAAGAATATTTTATGTTTTAAAAATGTGAATTCAAAAGTTAATTTGTTTAGAACATTTTTATGGAAATAAATCTAATATTGTGAAAAAATATGGTAAAACCATATTATCTACATGATTTATCTGTATTGTGTAGTATTAGAAAGGACAACATTGGTTCATAATATTTTTTTAGAGATCAGTGAGTTTTCATAAACATGGACAAAAGAGGTGGAAGTTGAAATCGAGATTCTCTTTGAGGTTTATTTTCAGACTGAGTTGAACCAAGTCCAAAGAAAGGCTTTTTCATTGCTTTTTTCTCCTTTAGTTGATCCGAAGCAAAGCCTTTGAGTCCTTCTCGGAAGGCTGATACGAGAACTTCTCCAACGTCAAGGCTAGCATTGGTTCTTGAGGTCAAGAGGAGGAAGTTCACAAATAGGACAAAGTATCTACAATAATAGAAATAATCGATTAAGAAACAGTGATTCAAATGATTACTCAAATATTACTCACAGTGTATAAACCAGATATTTCATGTTGAAGATCCAACACAAACTGATGATTGTTGTGGACACAAATGATCCTTTATATAGTAGCAAACAAGCTACAGTAATGGCTATAAAAATCTTAATGCGATACTAATGTAGCCAAACTCTTTAATTTTATTAACAATTTAACAAAGAGCTCAATAAGCACTGATATGAGAAAAAAAGGTGCTATTATGTGTGCGTTATGTAATTTATTTAAACTGATGTTGCCATTTAGCAAGAATGTATAATCTGGTCACATATTTAACAAAATTAGAACAATATCATATAAAAATATAAAGCAGGCAAGTGTAAAAAAAAATATTAATATCAATGTACAAATCATGAAATTAACAAAACAATGCCTGAATATGTTCTTTTAGTGCATTATATGTATATGAATACAGCATAATTCATGAATGTTTAAATTAAAAAAGGTTCTAACTTTTTCATAGCTATAAAAAACCCTCAAAACTAGAAAAAGGAAAACTCACCAGGGATATTTGTTCATTCCAGAAATAATTATTTAAATTGACATCAAAGAACTATAAATATTGTCAACTACCAGGTTCTTTCTTTAACCCCATTAGTCAAAACTACTCTTTGTATCAAAAATCAACAAATGAAACAATTTTTACTAGCTTAACAGAAGCTATACACAACATAGGTGTGTTCATCTTCCTATAAATATCACTCTCAATCTTTTACAGCTATCCGTTTTCAAACCGTCCTCATTATCAAATGATTAGTCTTCTCTCTGTAAGTAATTTTACCTTTAATGAAGTTTAAAATATTTTCAATCCTTTGTGGCAATCACGCTACTATTAACCGATTATTCCCATTAGTCTTTGCACTGTTATTGACCTCAAGGAGCAATGCTAGCCTTGAATTCGGATATATTCTCATATCAGTCTTCTGTGAAGGGCTCCTAGGCTTTGCTTTGGATCAACTTAAGAAAAAAATAAATGAAAAGTCATTATTGTTTAGGCTTTTGCTTGCTGAAAACACGCAATCTCTCACCAACACCACCTTTAATAAGTCTGATCAATCTCTATTATTATTGCTTAATATAGTAGTCATCATGATCATTTTGGGGTCGTTGCATGTTTTAAAAACGACAAATAAAGGTTTAAACAACGACGATTTAGCGATTTCAAATAAAAAAAAACTGATTATGGCGATGATTTATTATCGGCTTTTGCCTAGTTAAAAATACATTTTATAAAATCCAATGGGCTAAATAGATGACCCAATATTCAATCTTCTGAAAATTATTATATATTATTCTCATTTTTTTGCCGTTATTTAATGATAAACGTATTCTTATAAAAAGTATTTTTTGTTTTATTTCAACTATTTTTATCTTTTCAAGCTAAAATACCTCATAAGAAAAAAGATAATTAAAACAACGAGAAAAAATCTTATGTTGCTTATAGGGGAAAGCAAGACTATTTCTCAATCAATAAAATTATTTTATAATTCTTTACTAAAATCTAAAACAATATTGAAAGAAAAAACCTTTACACGGAATAAAAAAGGATTTTTTTAAATTTATGTTTTGGGAGTAACACGTTTGGATGCGCTCTATAATTTTTGTCCTCCTCGGGGAATGAATTGAGAGGGATTTTTAAGACGAAATACAAGTTCCAGCGTGAGAAAGATATGCTATCAGAAGATTTTTGTACTTTCAAGGGAGATACCTTCTATAGGGTTCCACCATGGACTAAGAAATAATCGAAGAAAATATTAAAAATAAGAGATCCTGTAGGAACTAGAAGCTCTCAAAAGATACGACACATTCCGGAAGAGATAGAGTGATGTCCACTACGTAAATAACCAAAATATCTTTTCTGGAAGCTTTCATAGTTTATTCCGGGAACAACCAGTCCCGAACTGTCTCTGTACATTAAAGTCTGACACTTTATGCACCCCGGGTGTGGCGGTTATAGAGGTTGAAAGAAAGGCGTTGCTGTTTGATCACACCGTCGATTGATCATTAAGTCCAGCCACTCTATGATATATGTTGATTGACGATAATGAAATCCTCATCTATGCTTAAAAAACAAATATTGTTTATTAGAAGGTGCCTTAAGGACTATTATTGTGAGAAGGTCAACTTACAATAAGATCAAGTCCGTTCCGACGAGAGATGAGGGAGTTTTCCCTTCAAAAGAAAGTCCAGTTGCTTGATATTTGTTTTGAATGAGGAACCGTATCTTGGGACGAGTACAGGAAACACTGATTGGACGTCTCCTTGACACTTGCCATCGATGGCTACGTCCCCCGTGGACTTCCAATCCGTGTTCCACGGTCCTCCTCCGTGAGGACTGCCGTGATACATACTCACGTCAAGTCAACCACAATATATTCCTCTAGAATAAAAAAATCTTCTTCGATCCAAATCTTTACATTAAGCTTTGAATTTTTACTTAGACCTAGTTAGCCCTTGGAACAAATATCCTGATAAAGAGCACCAACATATTATGCGAATTCAGCTACCCGGCATTCTATGCCAAGGTCTGTATAATTAATAATTATACAGACCTTGTTCTATGTTATTTTTGAACCATTTTTACAAAGCAAATCTGGTATGGTTAAGAGAGTAGCAAAAATAATAAAAATATATATACAGTGACGTAATATTTGAAGGATATTTTCTTTGATTAAAATATACAATGACGTCACTGGTGGCATTTCCTCTTCCCCTTTCTCCCTTATTATTGTTATTTTAGCCCTTCATCTTGTTTTGTGGATTCATTCAGCTGACGCAGATGGTTATTGCGCCATATTCAATAAAGGAATGATAATAATAACAAATGACGTAATTATCAGAGAAGAAGAGAAAAGGAAAATCTGTAACCGATATTTTATTATTATAATTGTATCTAGATCCTTGATCATCGTAACATTCTCTTGATTATCAAGACATTGGTGTAATAAGTTATTAATATACTTTGAAATGTGTTTGTTTGTTGCTGTATTTTATTAATTGTGCAGTGAATTCGTTTTATTATGTTTGAGGACGAGGATGACACATTTAATTTAGATGATGATCTAATCGAAGGGGACTCTGGAACTACCATATCATCTTCGACAGTGGATGGAGGAGGAGGAGGAAGTATTGAAAGGGGTCCTAGGACTTCTCTTCGAAGCTGCTTCAAGACTCCATATAGTCCTCTCAATTCCCGGAAGAGAAAGTTCCCTGGACCAGCGGGGATTCTGTCGGAAAAACCAATACACAAAAGGTTCTTTTCATGCTTAAATGTAGTGCATAATCTCAATAAGGGAATACGTTTGTGCTTCAAAAGCTTCATTATAAAGAATGCATGTTGCAAGTCATCTATTAAAACATAAGCTAAGCTTACTTATTAGTTGCATTTTTAAAAGCAATTTGTGATGTATAGTAATAGTTTTTAACAATATAAACGCGGATAATTCATTCACGTAGTCTATAATGGCTCTAAGAATATTTGTATAAAACACTTAAAGAATGCATAAAGAATTTTTCACATGCAATACGGAAATACTGTTAATAGGAATATTTGATAACGACACTTTTCTATAAAATGCCTGAATTGAATAGGGGGAAAGCTGGGCCCAAAAGTCAGTAGTTTTCTTTAAAAATGCATTTGATACAAAAGTGTCTTTATCAAAAACTCCTATTATCAGTATTTCCGTATACAAATATGCGTAATCAGACATTCCTTATGCATAAGTGTTGAATACAAATATTCCTAGAACCGTCTATAATATACTTTTTTTCACAGTTCTTAGAAAAAACACATACAAAAAATATTATATGTATTTAACATTGAGGTAAATACGTAAAAAATACACAAATAAACATTATAGTTTAAAATTTACTTTCTTTGATATTTTAGTTTATTTTTTTGCTTGTGAATATCTTCAGTGACTTAATTATTGAAAGACTTTGTTCAATTTTAAAAGTAATAATAATTGTATGTTCTAATCAATTGGTAAACGAAAATTTGTCTAAATGTTTTTTAGAATTTTTTTTTTATTATTATACACAATTTGTTGCCATTCACATTCCTCAGGCCTGTCGATTTGTGCATAGGGTTATATCTCTGTTAGTCGTACAACTTATTGTGATTTCACAATTCTCTACAGTTTTGTAAATAATTTGCCAAAAAAGTTAATGAATTTATAATATGCGCAACAGGAACGTCGCATTCTGTTGGTTTACATATGGGAAAAATAACCTTTAAATTTATTTACATCATTTGATTTCAGCCGTGTCTCTAGATAGTGCAAAATTCCAAAGCAATAATTTGATTTAACTCATAAATTTGACGTTTCCACACCAATTCTTAGGTATAATAAACTTTATGTGTAACGTTCTGTTGCCTCAAATAAAAGTTATTTTGCACTAGTAGTGTTTATAGATCCTGCAATTGTCAACTACTTGGAGATATGCTATTAATCTTAGGTATAAACATTGAGACCTTCTTATATATCGATATGTTTTGTTCTTATAAAAGGTTTTATTAATTTGAAATCGCATTAAATGTTACTTCCAAATTACCATTCATTAGTAAATAGATATATAACAGAACAATGCTTCTTACTAGGCAAATCTTTTAATCTTCATCTTAAAGTTGTTCATTTGTATAAATAGTAAATATTACCCTTAACAAAATCATTTTTTCATTTTCATAACTTTTAGAAGCCTTAATAATCGTCAAATGATCAAACTTACTCAAACTAGTATCCTTTAAAACGGCAGAAGATTGTGTAATTTCTCGATAAAATTATTCGTTCCGGGTAATTCCATTGAATGAAGTACAGAGTAACATTAAATATTCTCAACGACAGCATCATATTTGCGTGCGAAAAAAGTAAATAATTAATTATTCTTCCTGAAAGTTATGGTATACATTAACAGAAGCTCAAATACAAAGGACTAATAACTTTCGAGTATTAATCACAGCTTGTTGTTTATAGAAAACGGCTATTTTGATGATATATACTATGGAATTGTAGATGTTCACTTTTTTCAATCTTTTGATTGTCTAAAACTGTTTATCTTCTCATTTAGTTCATGAAATGGTTCAGTTGAGGGAGTTCACTTGATATGGTGAAAATTCCTGAAGAAAATGGTAAAAAGTACTTTAACAAATCTTATATCAAAGTTATAATGAAACATTTTATATAAAATTACTTTATATAGGGACAGATTAATGTACACAGTTTTTCTAATCTACTGCGTTGGACCCCAAAGGTCTATTGGCTTATCGGACTATTTTGTTATAATTAAACTACAATGTTGCTAATAAAATACATAAGTAGGGTAATAAAAATATCATGACTGTCTTGATCCGTCCTTGTGAAATTCATATTGTAATAGTAATAAAAAAGAAGATTCTCCTCGTTTATTTTGAAAAAAATTTTTTTTTCTGTGCAATTTTTTAATAAATCGTCGTTTGTCGAACTAAATAATAATACTACGTATTTATTCAGTCGTTCCCTCGTTTGTTTATTTCTAGTCCAGAATCTCCAGGAGCCATAGGAAGAAGAACAGAGGATCTTTCGATCGATAAGCCGGACTCGGATCTTTTTGGCGATCTATGGAGGGAAATGCTTGGAGACTATGAGTCCTCTGAAGAAGAAATTCGCCCTTTCACAATCGCAGGTCTTAAAAAGGAGTCTCTTCCGGGATCCAGCAAGAAGACCCCCATCCTCTTTGTCGTCCTTCGGTCAATCGACCCTTCCTCACCGGACCCATCTTGTGTTCTCTCGGATCCCTCTGGCTCCATCAATGGAATGATACATAGAGACGTCATGGAACAGTATCGCTCTCATTTATCCAGTGGTAAGACAGACTTATGTAACTGTCTATTAAGGATTTTGTAACCTTTTTTCACCTATCTGAAAAATATTATAAGCACAATAGTATTAAAATTAGACCATCGAACAAATTGGTCTCGTCAATGAGGTTTATTATTATTATTTTGTCTATATGGTTCGATAGAATTGCATCCGACTGGATATAAATAATTATTATAGCATTAAAATTAGTCTATCGAACCTAGGATCTTATCAATGAGGTAGACCAAATATGGCCATCCCCTCTAGGGATTCGAACCTGCGCCCCCAACATGGAGAGTTGAACACGCCTTAACGCACACGGCTATCGCACTCAATGAGGTTAAAAATATTGAACCTTCCCCTCTCGGGAGTCAAACATTCAATGATTTATACGCATACAAATATGTTATAACAGACGGTTTAAACTGGGTTTTTTTTTAATATTCTGTCTGGCTTATGTACTTCCCTTATAACGGAACGTCTTGCTGGCCTTGGATCTTTTGCGTTGAATCGTTCCGCCTCAATTTTACCCAACGTCATAACTATTTGAGATAGTCATTGTCTACTAATAATTTCATTGGATAGTGCTGTTTCACTTCTAGCCTGACTGTGATTTTTTTTCCTTTTAAAACCGCTCAAAAATGCTTTAACCAACAACCTACAGTGCTAAAGTAGAATCTTGCTATACATAATTGTAACGTGGGGTTTTAAGATTATCTTAAGGCCTATTTTTGAAAGGAATATATATTACTAGATCCTAAATTATCTTGCATGATACAACTACATTATATGTATTATAATTTCATAATAGCCAAAACTCGGATAGAACACCTCTAAAATATTTTATTTATTATGGAACCTAATAAGAAAAGCTATACAAAATTTATGCTATTAATACCAGTATTAGTACCAGTATATATATTTTATCTTCAACATATCAATTAGTTAACTCAAAAAATAGAATTTAATTAGTTTATATCTTCATTAAATTGTATTCTAGAGAATATTTGATTGGAGTTGGCAATTAAATGTATTTATGTGGGGCAGCTTGAGTGAAGGCATTCCTCTCAACTACTCCATGAAGTTGCTGACAATCCCAAGAAAATAACTCTTCTCTGACTGATTATAGACTGGGATGCTTTTATTTCTTGCGGAAGATGCTAAATTAATTCCAATAGACAATATATTCATAAATAAAGATACACAAAGGATATGCTAAATTTAATTATTTATATAGTATGGTAGACAATCTTTGGGAGTGGATCTTGGTATAAGTATAAATGAGACAAACAAAAAACCCACTAAAAATGAGTGAATTGATATTATGTTCTAATTAAAATGAAAACTCACGAATTCTTATATTAAGATTTCAAATTCCATAAGGTCAGTGCAAAACTATTATATTTATGGATAACATAAAGGTAGTTCTTGCATACTTACCCATAAACATTTTTTTAAAGTTGTTAAATGACTTTCCCCTTTTTCTATATATCATATCGTCCAATTGAGGATCTATTTATCGACAAAACCCTAAAAACCTTGTGGAATTGGTTAATTAAATTTATATGATTGGGTAATATTGGAGAAGTCCATTAAAAGGATTCGTCAATGTCATGGATATGAATCCATGAGAAGAGATCATTTGTGTTTTACATCCTTCTTATATTAAATCCTTATCACATCATAATATCTGCAAATGAAGTGATGTTTGATTTCATAATACCATCTGCTTTTTTATTAGTTAATATATTCATTTTTTGAAGCAATCATGTACAAGAAAAAAGTGTCCCATTTGTTATACTTAATCATATTTATAATATTAGAATATCTTTTTTTTTAAAGGGACTAAGGTTTGATGAGCTACGTATATTATGTTAGGTTTGCTATTATGTATTAATAGATCTATATGTTTCCAATATGTAGATCTCCTGGTAATGTGATGTGTAACCTTGATCGTTTTTGATTATTTTGATAAACAAATGACATAATTATCTACTTATTCATGCCATTAATTGATAATACATTGGATGTATAACATTCTAGAAAGCATAAAAAATATAAATAAAAACTGGTAAAAGGCTTTTTATATAAAAATGGGAATATCACAATAATACTACTAATTTGAGTGAATAAGCTTGTTATTTGTTTCCCCAATACAAACTCAAGCTATTACCCTGTTACTATTATGCGTAACTATGAGTACTGATATACTTAAAAAAGAACAAAATACCAAGAATCTATTAGTAAAATAAATTGAATTTTGAGATTGGCATTAAAAAAAGATTAAAACTTATTGATGCTTTTTAAAGTCAGATTTCAAATCAATAAAACTGTCGATAGTTGCTTTTTTATATAATATCACATGTGTCTCTATTTATATATTTCATTATAATTGGCATGTATTGATAAAAAGTTTCATGTAGCTGCTTTAGTAGTGAATTCAATTTCCTTTCATTATTCTGATTTTTATAAAGTATAAAAGTGTTACTTCATCTTCTTGTAATTTTCCATGAGGTTCTTAATGATTGTAGAAGGATATGCTTTATGTAGATGAGCATCATTCAAGCCATCATTACATGTTGAATGCATAATTAGTGCTTGTGTGAGTGACATGATGATGACTTCAAGGAATATTGAGTAAAAATAATAATATTTGTATCATAATATATGTATATCAGTAAAGCGAAGGGGGAATCACATTAAAAATGATATTTATATATTTTTCCACCTTGAAAAACGTTATAAAAATAATTTGTTATCTAAAAAAAACCATAAATCAATTGATATTTTGTTCTTTCTATGATAATTTTTTTTTCTTGTCTTCGTTTGACATATAGTTTTGTTTTTCTAAAAAAAACAATAATTAAAAAATATGGTCCCATGTTTTCCTTCATATATATATATACATATATATATATATATATATTAGAGATGCACCGAAATGGAAATTTGTGGCCGAAACCGAAAAATAATTAATTGCTTTGGCCGAATGCCGAAACCGAAACCGAAAATAACAGTTCAATTTAAAGTCACGGAAACACTAGGCATTTAAAACAATAAACAACCGATCAGAAACATTGTAGGTGCAGATCTGATGACACGCTGTCATTACAAAAAGCGACCAGCAGGTGTCCTTCTCCCATACTGAGACAGCAGTAACCTACTAGCCCTTGCAACATTATAACATTCTTTCTTGATTTCTCATCAAAACACTATTTTTAATATCGCTTAAGTCTACTGATTACAATAAATGTTTAGACAAGTTTTTCAAAGAAAAAATGTTTATTTGAATGCTTCAAAAATGTTGGATAACTGATACGAGTTTCATTTATACCCTTCATACATTCTGTTTTTTTTTCGGCCTCCGATCCGGCCACTCAATTGGCTTTCGGCCGAAAGCCGAATGTGTCTTTTTTTGCGTTTTCGGCCGAATTTTTTCGGTGCACCCCTAATATATATATATATATATATATATATATATATATATATATATCATACATACAGTCAACTTCGCCTAAGTCGATTTTCTCGGGACTGTGCAAAAACAATCGACTTAGGCGAAATTCGAGTTACAAATTTTGATTGCTAAGTTGAAGAAAAATTCGATATACAGGTAGGCGTGTGTGTGTGTGTGCACTTAAGTGTTCGATATTTTTCTCCTCTTCAACCATCTGTGTCTGCTTCCTTGTAAGTGTGAACGGCAGGCGCAGTGCATGCGGGCTGTGTTTTGGAAAGTGAGCGCCCTCTTCGACTTTTGCGAAGTTATTTTCTTGTTTATGTATACAAAACATCTTCAAAAACAAAAAATAAAATGCAAATCTAAAGGGGGAAAAGTACTTTTCAAGGAATTCCAAAAAATATGAATTAAAATCGGGGATTGATGTAACATAAATTCCTTTTTCGTCTTAAAAAGTAGTTTAACTAATGATGAAACGCTTCGCTGATATCTTTCAGATTTTTTTACATAAATAATGTAATGTGATCATTTTGTTGATAATGGAAATATGCGATAGTATTAAAAAGAGCATTGCATTATTCTTGGCTGTGAACATCAACTCAAGGATTAAAAATTCATCCTTTAAAACACTATTTGTCTTTCCTGATGGGCCTCAATCAGAGCTGGGATTCGATAGAAAAATCTACCGCCGGTTCGATATTCGGTATTTACCTTCTACCGATCGATATCGTTATTCGGTAGATTTTATTATATATCTACAGTATCGATCGATATTCCGTACGGTAGATTAGAAAGAGAGAAAATTTATTTATGTATCTGCTTTTACTTCTTCAGATACATTTAATATCGGACAGTTTATAACAAAGGACAATTAAATACATCATTTGTTATAATTTATTAGAGATTATTTTAAATTTAATACATACTAATCTTATATAAATTATATATGTACTTGAATTTTGTAGGAAATGGAAGGTTATAGATTTTTTTCATTTACTGTCTGTTATTGTCCGATATTAAATGCACTTTCAGGTACTCTAGTATTCAATGCATAGCATAAGCTTATATTGAATGTATCTTTATGTATCTCCTCTATAATACTATAAGTTGTAGTTGTTTGTTTATTTTGCGAAGTTCAAGTTCTTCACACAAGGGAGCGCTTGGGCAAAGCGACAGTTGAACGATGTTTCTCTGCTATTAAAGGGAATAAGCTCTCTGTATCTTTATGTCTCTATGTAAATGTTACAAAAGTCATACTTTCAAATATACCTTACCGATTGACAATCGGTAAGGTATTCGGTAGTTTCTGCCGAATATCGTATAATCGGTTCGGTATTGAAATCTACCGTCGGTAGTATCGAATACCGATTTACATTCGGTAGTCGCAGCTCTGGTCTCAATCCATGCCATTTTTTAATCTTTTGAATGAAGTATTTTAATTTGTCTGAATGATATTTAATAAAATGAGGGAATTTCTCATACTACAAATAATGAATGTTTAATTGATTTGGCAACTCAACAAATAATTTGTTGAGCTTGCAAACATATCCATGCATGCATCCTTAACGACTGTTCATACACCTTACCGTGAGAGATCTTATGCATTTTCACTCATCATGTTCCAATGGGCATTTATAACTTTTTTTGAAACTACTTTGCAATGGGTGATTTGCATGTTTAAATAATCTAAATAAAACTACACTTTTATATCATTAGGCTTTTATCATCTCTTTAAAATTTACAACTAATATGTAAATAATAGTTTCATTGATTTCATGTTATGTGTTTTTAATGAAGCTTTAAAAAAACATCATTGAAAAGGTTATTTGATAGTGAAAAAAATGTATAAGAGAAGGCGGAAGGAGTTATTGTTACCCCCCTTGAATTATATTTCCACTGGGTGCACCCTTAATTCATTTTGCTTTAGACTTATTGCTATGTTGAAGCGTATTCTCATTAGGGATAACATAAAGGTAGTTTTTGCTAAAGTAGTTTTTTCAGTTGGTAACTCACTTTTTTTTTTTTGCCTAATTGGTTCGATAGAATTGCAGCTTCCGACTGGATATAAATAAGTATTATAACATTAAAATTCGTCACTCGAACCTAGGATCTTATGAATGAGGTAGACCAAAAATGACCATCCCCTCTCGGGATTCGAACCTCCGCCCTCAACATTGAGAGTTGAACACGCCTTAACACGCACGGCTGTTGCACTCTACGTCTGACGGTCAGAGTGATGATTGATTTATCGTCCAATATAATTAAAGTAAAGAAACATTCATTATGAGTAGTTGTTCAGCTAAATGCAACATATTATAGATATCGTATTCACTGGGGTCAGGCAGAATTAGTGTAAACTTGAATTGCATGTGCAATATCTTCCTAAATATGAGTCCGAGAGATTTCGTTATGATATAAAATATTGTTCTGCGGACATTTTCGTTGTTTTTGACGAGGAAACGGACCTTGATAGAAAGCGAACGACCGTCCTCAAGTTGTAGGAACACAAGGCTACCATGAATATTAGTTGTTCTTATGTCGATCGTTCCAATTTTTTACTGCGTAGTTATGAAAAAATGAGATTTTAAAAGTTTTAGCCTTCAAAGGCCATTAGAGAAATATTAAATATTTGGTTGATGAAATATATATAAGAGTGAGATTTCCAGTCTCCAATGGCCATTTTTGTGATTGTACAAGCCACGCTAAGTTTCAAAAAGGCCGTTTTTGGGTAATAAAAGGGATTTTCATGTGGCTTTGTGCTGTTAGAATTTTAGTGATATGGAGTAATGTTTTTCCTTCTAAGGATTGCTTGAATTCTTTTCTTTCAAGGAATTGTTTTAGAGCTATCAAGCAAATAAATATTTCTATGATTTTTTGTTTGTTAAATAGGCCTCTTTGGGCCCAGATGGATACTTTCTGTTTTTTTGTTAATATTTGGCCTAGCAATTTTATTTTTCAATAACCAATTAATTATCTTAGTATGATGTACGTTTTGTATCATTTTCATAATGAACACAATGATAATGACGTATTTATAGAAAGTATTGTGTTAATTCTAATGAAATATTAAGCCATTCCTCAAAGAAAATCATTATTTACACTTGTCACCACGATGTTTTTGTAATAAGTTGTAATATTATTTTTTTCAGAAATTATATTTCATCGGGCAAATGGTGGTTGTAATAAATAATTGGAAGTAGTTTGTTGTCAACAAATTTTACTAAATATCGTATTTTCTCAATTAAGTACATATCCTGAGGTACGCGATAACCCGTACCCCAAAGTAACGAGGGGGTTGGTTCCATACAGTAACTGTAAATAGGTCTAATCAAATTTCACTCTTTTCTTAAAAAAACAGTTTAATGGATAAATTGTGCCCTCTCCGGGGCGAAAGGATTAATTGCTCGAAGATTGACTACAGATAGTCCCATTAATCCATCTGAATTAAGGCCAATTCTGATATCTGCCGCAGCTCACTATGCAGCTTTAGACTTCCCTCTGCCTATGGCTCTTCATGGACATTAGCGGCATGAGTAATTAAATATTATCCGGAATCTCACACTTTCTTCAAGTAATATACAGAAGAATTTTGAAATATTTTAATAAACGCCCCTAACTGTTTTTAGGTTTATGTCATCATGTGATCCTTTAATTTTATTTAATTTATGTTTGTTCATTATCATCAATTTTATAAATAATCTTATTTATGGGTATTTTCTGAACCGTGAATAAAAAAAGAATAATATAAGGGGTTTCTGGTTTTTTAAGGTTTTAACAAAATCGGATAGGAACAATATTTTTAAATTTAGGCAATGGGTCATTTCGGGTGATACGGATGAAATATATGGTTAAAATGATTTTATGGTCCAAATGAAGTTTTGAAATAATATTATTCATATAACCGAGTATAACAAAAAAATCAAGTTTACTTAGTGATCGTCGGTATATGCAAATATGTTGCCAATAGAGGCACGTATATACTCCGTATTACATATATACTTTAGCATTACTTAATAAGCGTGAAATATTTGTAAAAACAAACTTATTTTTTCATTCCATAATTTTCGTTTTTTATACCAAGGTATATAAATTATTTTTTCGAATTTTTCTTTAGACACTATATGTATCATCATGATACTATTTTTTTACTGCTTCCCCTCGAACCAGGCTAGGGAATTTCAGAGCAAGGATAATAATATATTTTTTCTCTTCGACTTTTTAATCTAGAAACTAATTTATTTGAATATTTTCTTAGAAAATAGTAAAAATTGGAATAGGTTTACTCTACATTCATTTAGATTTATAAATACTTAATATATCAGTACCGAAAAGAAGTCTAGTATATGATCTAACAATGAGCAAATATCCTCATTTTATCAATTCTTTCAGGCTCAGTTCTTGCCTTGAGAAACGTTGCCATCCTCATGACGCTTCGGAACCACTACGTCAACGTCACTCTCAACAATCTCCTCAGTCTCTACTCCGCCTCTGTGAACCCCCACCGACTCCTTATCTCCAAAGGCTCACCCTCCAACGTTTCGGGGCTTCTTGAGGAGTCCAAGTCTCAACTCAAAGAGCTCAAGGAGGATCTTGTCAAAGAGAAAGATGGAAATCCCTTTCTTAAGCCTCGTGGATCCCCTAAAAACTTTCAGTTCAAGAAACCACAAGGAGGCGCACTTTCGAAAGGAGGGATTCCACCATCATGTTCAAATGAGGGTGAGCTACTTGACGGACTGGACGAGGATTCATTATTCGGAGACTTTTAAACTTTGGATGCATTTGTGTGTGGTTGCATTTTGCTACTAAAATAAAGTTGCAGATCATATGGATTATTGTCTTCGTTTTCATAAAAGAATATTATTTTTTTAAAACTGTAAAATAAAAAAGTTGTCTAATTTCAAATGATCATGGATCACAAATTTTGTTTTGGTAATTACTAGAGAAGTAACTAAAAAATATCCAGTAAAATAGCCCTGACCATGTATTTTCTGACTCATTCATGCCAGGACAAAAGAAAAATACAATTAAGATTCAGGGCTTTAAAAATGAAGACTGGGTTATTCTATTTGAATGGACCTCGTGCCGTTTGAGATCCACGAAAACATTTCAGAGAGAGTTCATTGTTCTCCTATTTGGTCCAACATAGATGTAGGTAAACGCTAGCTTCTTATCATATTCTATTAATTCAATGTCCGAAGTCCATTAAGCAGCATATGTATAGCGCCGTGAAGGCAAAGAAGAAAAAGATCCACTAGGAGGGATAATTAATCAATGCTTAACAAATGATCATCCAGTCATATAAATTTATCATTGGCCTGAGACAAACCTAGAGAACACTTCTGACTTCACCTAGATAACAACTTATGTTATTTCTGACGTCACCTAGATAAAAGTTTATTTCACTTCTGATTTGACGTTAAATAAAAACCACAAAAGCCATACAATTTAGATCAATACAAACACGCTAGAAAAAAAGCGTAAATAATGAGCATTGTTGTTTTTCGTGAATGAATAGTGTTTTGACCTAGGTTATATAGGTCGATAGAAAAAGAGTTACAAAAAAATGAAGAGGATTTCATACTCTAAAATTCCCCATGGTTTTGTCTAATAGCCTCAATTGAGTTCATTTTTAAAATTAACATCCCGATACGACTTATCAAGGAAACATAGCAACTTCTCAAGCTTAGATAAACCATTCTGTTTTTCTGACAAGAGATTACTTTATACCCGACATGACATAGAAAGAGAAAAAGTCTGTCGATTAGAAAAAAATATGGAGACATCTTTCTTGCATCTCTCAAGCATCTCTATGATTACACTATGTAACAAAATTTTGCCCCAGCCTGAAAGTCCTAAATTGAGTCCCATTTTTACGTATATTCCAAAAATACCACTTAAATTATCGTCCAACAAAGGTTTGGCCTTTATGCCCTTTTTTAAAGAATGATTTTTCATCAATTCCAACGGTTCACGCCCAGTTATCTTAGTGCATAGTAAGAATAACCACAAATGTCAGGAGTATTTATTTTTTTACTATATTAGTGCATTTCAAATCAGTTTTTATAATTTCAATATCTTTAACACACGTGGGGCTCGATATGAACAAATGATCATGAGGCTCCTCAAATTTCCTTCGGCACTGTTTACACCATCATCAATAGGAACAAGGTGAAGAATATTCCATTAGGTCTAAACACTGCCCCAAAATGACCAGAAGAGGAACCCCAGGCACTTGGCTGTCCTCAAGAAGTCGACAAGAATTGAGGATCACTCCTGATGGTCCATTTGTTGCATGGGCAATGTGGCCCGAGTCATGCCTCCTCAAGGATGGAGCCAAGCCCTAAATGGCACTGCGGCCTAGGCAAAGGATTAAGTGTAGATGCAGTTCTAGAGGTTGGAAGAGGAATTGCTACCTTTAGTGCCGAATGTGAGTTAAATTGAATAAATTGTTCTTCAGAACCTCTTTTAATTGATCTGCTTTCTATAAACTAATACTCCATTGACCTGCTGGAACTTAACATAATGAACTTTTAGGTCCTCGACTAGCATAGGCGTAGGGGAGATGTTTGGTTAGGGGGGCAGCATTCTTTTTGCTCGAATTTTAACAAGAACTGTTTAATCGGTGAAAAAATAATCGAATGAAGAAAGCTATGTAAATTATTATTTTTATATTAATTTCATACTCTTCATTACATTAAATTTATTTTGTTATACTTCAAAATCTGGTTGCTTTCATAATTTTTTTTCTTCAACTGAAATGACCGAATACCTCAACCAATTTGCCCGAATTGAGAACTCATCCGAATTTCGGGGGGGGGGGGAGTTTCCCCCTTGTCTCCTATGCCTATGCCGACTAGTTTCTATATCTTTTAAACATTTATAAAATAAAATTGTAGATTTTGAAAGTAGGTTCCTTATAAAAGTCCATAACAATATTTTTTTGCCTAGTTTAAATCGACGTATTACTTTTTTTTTGCCTATATGGTCCGATAGAATTGCATCCGACAGTACTTAAATAAGCATTATATCATTAAAATTAATCTATCGAACCTAGGACCTTACCAATGAGGAAGACAAAAATGACCATCCCCTCTCGGGATTCGAACCTGCGCCCCCAACATTGAGAGTTGAGCACGCCTTAACGCTCATGTGCATAAGCGTAGGGGAGATGTTTGGCTGGGGTGGGGGGCAGCATTCAATTTGCCCGAATTTGAACAAGAACTGTTAAATCGGCGAAAAAAATAATCTAATGAAAAAAGCTTTGTAGATTAATATTTTTCGTTATAGTAATTACACACTATTCATTACATTATATTTATTTGGTTATAATACAAAATCCGGTTACTTTCATAATTTCATATTTTTTCTTCAACTTAAATGTCCGAATACCTCAACCAATTTGCCCGAATTTGAGAACTCACCTGAATTTTTTTTTTTTGGGGGGGGGGGGGTAGTTGCCCCCCTGGCTCCTACGCCTATGCTCATGGGTATTGTACTACTTTAAAAAAAATAGTGATTTTATATTATTCATTGTATTTTATTCTTGAGATAAATTTGTCATCATCAAAGCTCGATAATATTAACGTTCTTATAACTTTTAGATATGCAAGATGTCCAAAGTTATAGATCCGCTCAGCCTCATCCACGAACTAGTGGATATTTGTGGAAGAATTGTAGGATGATGCCTGACAATAATTAAAGCAAAAATCTTCAGGATAAAGGGATCATTCCTTAGCATGCATTCATCAAAGACGGCATTCCAAAAATTGTGAAGGAATTCTGTACTAGAGAGGCTTCCTCTGGTCGAGGCTTCAAATTAATGGAATTGGTCAAGACCACTCTCACACTGCATCCTTTTAATGTCAACGTTAAGGAGTTGCTGCAATAGAATCCGGGGAATTCCAGGTGTGATACGTTGCGCTAAGGAAAACGACAAATATGATATCATCATCATATTGATTGCCAAGGCTTCAATGGTCCCTTAAGAAGTGGAGAGACTCTTCTCTGCCTTCAAAACTATTCAAATAGAGAAGATTGCTCACATTGAAAACATGTTATCAACTCGATTGAATAACTAACTTATATCATTTTTAAATAAACATTTTCATTCATTTTGATTTTCTTACTTTTGAATAAAATCATAAGTTTTAAATTGGAATAAGACTTTCCTCCGTGTTCATCAACAGCCCTCTCTCACATTCATTTTATTATTTCGATATATTTGGTTAATATAATTAGGTATTGCATGCTGGATGTCTAGCTTTCCTATTTCTTTATAATTGGGAAAACAAGAATATTTTAATTCCAAGAAGTTCAATTAGAGCCTTTATAAAAAATAATATATTAATTACCCAAATGAAGATTCATGGTGAATAGATTAAATACGTGTTGGATTATTGGGTATTTATTTCAAATAGAAATAAATAAAAGGTGGGGGAGGGGGGGGGGGGGGTGATTAGTGCGTCAAATAATCTAAATTTCAAATAATCTAGTTCTTGAATCGTAAATTGAATACATGTAAACTTTTTAGATAGTTAGCCAATGTATTTGGGAGACATCTAAGAATATTAAATACTAGACGTGCAATTTAGCCAGCCCGGGAGGATTGGCTTAGAGCTCTTACGTGCTTGTCATATTTCTTGTATGTTTGGTGAAGAAATTTCACATTACTATCAGTAAATTATTTTTTTAATATAAACAAAACTTTTATTCACATTTATATAATCATATCCACATGTACAAAAAACCACTTGACACTCCCACAGGAAGCGAAGATGTCCACCTGGCCTCTCTTGTCGCACTTTCGCCCCGCATCTGGGGACTTTTCTCTTTCTGTGGTTCCATCTACATGCAGAACACTTGTGGTCAAGTGCTTTGGGGATGACTTTGGAGCTTTGAACTTCTTAGGGCAGCTCCACGCCTTTGGCCCTCTATACATCGATAAGGGAGCTGAATCCTTCTTCTCCATCTCCTTGGAGCGACTAGTGGCCGACTCCATCGTTCGCGCGAGCTTGATGACATTGCCTTTGATAAATTGTCAGGCAGAGTCGTGAGGAAATTGTTTTTTTATTACAAAGTCAAGAATCGCGAGATCCTCAAGTGATGTGTCGAAATTCCCAATACTAGTAGCGTCATAGCCTCATCCGTTGGTTCACAAACTTGTCGATTGGTTCATCTTGAGCCTGCTTCCACTCAGTTATGCACAAGCGTTCATAAAGACGGGCTCCTCAGGGGAAAAGGCTTCGCTCATAGCTTTGTAGAGCTGCTCGAACTCCTCTTCGACTATGGGCTCTGCGGCCTCTCCGAACTTGTATGTGCTGGGACTCCACAGTAAAACAGATTTTCCTGGATTCATCTAGCCAGGCCCGCTTTATTTTTGCCAATCATTGCTTCCTGATTCTCCACCAGCTCGAGTTCAAGGCATAGCTCCCGAAGCTCTTCATGAACTTCATGGTGGGTACACGGATTCCTAACATAGAGGATCCTAAACATAGGCAAAGTTGGGTTTCTCTCCATTCATTAGGATCCCAGAAGAGTAAACATTCTTACTTGGATTCGACAGATAGTAATTATAAAAGGCTTCACATTTATATTTTTACACTATTATTATTATTCATTAACATTGCAAATATTATTAGGCTCAGCATGAAAATAGTTGATCTTCAATATCGCTGACTTTGTTGCATAACAAAAAAAGTAGTAGCATGTGGCTAGGATTATTCGCTTTTTTTGACATCCCTACTAATAGTTCTAAAAATTATCTTTGTGCACCGTCCCAAACCGTTACCCTTAAAAATATTATAGGTTTGATAGACTAATTTTAACGCTGTAATGCTTAATTATATCCACACAGATGTAATTTTATCGAATGAAATAGTCAAAAAACGTTACCCTTCATACGGTCAAAGCTTCGATATGTAGCGGAAGTGTAATAAAAACCGGTCATATTATTTGCAAAGCTAATTACTTCTGGAATCGTCGTCGGATATTAGGCTAGTACTCCTATCGGCAGCGGCAAGATATGCTTCCCTGGACCTGAAGATCACTTCCCTTTCGGTTGACTCATGGATTGTGGTCTCGAAGGAAATTAAATATTTCCTTCTCTTGCATCCATCCACCGACAGACATTATCTACAATAATAAAGAACTTTAAGAATTGCAAATAATGTAATTTAAAGCTCAAAATGTATGTTAATATATTTTAGTACGCATGTCAATTAATATTTTTGAATTGTATTTTATTGATTGAAAATAGTGCTTTTAGCTTAATCCCTATGATAAAATTGCAAGTTAAACTAGAGCATATATACATCAGAGAGTGCAAATCCGCCGTCATGAGCCTTACGAGGCGGATTTTTCACGACTGGAGGCGTAGAGGAGACGGGGGAGGTTCCCCTAGATGGAATTCGAGAGAACACGCTCGGACCAATTTCACATCACAGCGAATCTATTGCAGAGTAGGCTAACTTGGAAAATTTAGTAGTATTGTAGCTTTTGGCGCCTTTATTCTGTACACTCAGAGATCAAAATTTAATCACTTCTTCCTTGTGGCACTTCCAACAATCCACAAATTTCATCCCAAATACGTTCAGTACTTTTGAGTTATCCTGTGACAAACCAACAAAACTAACAAACCAACAAAAGTGAAAACAATATTCGGCGAGGTGTAATTACTTATGTGATTTTTCATACATTATCTTAGGCTTTTATGTATTCTGTTGTACATATAATAAAAAATGAACTGTCGAATTTAAAAAAAAGTCTTATCAATATGGCCCATGAAATGAAAGATTGCTTTTTACAATTATTTTAGATTTGTTAAGTCATTATTCGACAGCTCGACTACAAAATTTGATATAAATTGAGTCTCTTTGTCTAAGTTTAATTATTTTAAATTTCTTAATAGCCTTGGAAAGTTTATGACACATTCTCTTTCGATACATACAATTAAACAACAACTAAACGACATATTAAAGGATATTATGTTCTGTCGACTTCTAAAATTTAAATGACAATTTTATGTAGTATAAAAATCAACCTATATTTATAAAAACGGCTTTAAAATATAAACCACAACAAGCTACGCTTAGAAAAAAATCACTATAAAGACGGTTCGAAATAAAGCGATTAGAAAATATAATCGGTGAGAATACAAAATAAACTGTTTGATATGAAAATTTAATTCAGATCTTAACATAAGTTTTAATAACTTAATCATCTAAATCTATCGAACCATCAAATCGTTTTGATAGTGCATATTATTTAACTTAAGAATGACACAAAATGATTTAATAATATAATAAATTTATAAAGCACTCTTTAAAACTATCACATCCATATGATCTAAATGGTTGTCATTTTAATACAATTGAAATATAAGTGGTCGAACCTGCCAGTCTAAGGAAGCTTTTTTAATATAAAAATTTGACTAATTGTCGTTTCGTTAAGCTAGTTTTAAATTCGATAAACTCTTGAGTATTAAACATAATTATAAAAATATAATTGTTTTTAAGGGCTTAAGGGCTATTCTAATGTCATCCTCGGCCCGATACTCGGCTCTCACCATCAGGATCCCGGATCTCTCAGGGACGGCTTGGAGCTACGCTGTAGACACTCTACGCTTCTACTCAAACGGCTCAAAGGTGACTTACGGTTTCTGAGACGCCTATTAAGACTGTCTAAAGGTTCCAAAGAGTCAAATAAGAAAACTTCATTAATTTTTAATTTAACATCTATTTTATGAACTCTTTATACGTTATATAAAATAGTTTTTATTCTTTTTGTTGCATTTTAATTTTGAATATTTTTGTCAGATATTATTTTTATATGATAGATATAGTTGTAGATGCTTTAGATTGATTGTATATTTTATATGTGATTCCAATTTGTTTTGACTTTAGTTAGGGTTTTAATTTTAAAACTATAATGTTTAATTATATATACATATCTATGTACAATAACTCTAATCAAATAAAGTCATATAAAAAAAAATGTTGACAACACGACAAAAAGTGTTTGCTACACTTCTACTGTAAAAATAAGAATGCTCTTCGAAAGTGAAAAAAAGTGTACTTCAGCTATTAATGCAAGCAAAATTATAAAAACGAGGGCTTTCATTACTTGATATTAATATTTCTATTTGTTGTATGAAAGCTTAAATTGGAAAAATATACATTGATTTCCGAATAATGATTTTATTAATTGTTTAATAGATATCTATTGTAACGCTTTTGGGTTCAAATTATTAGTTCATTAGTTTTATCACTACGTGGCGCGCAGGATGTCAAGACTCCAAGGCACTGATTCAATCCATTCATCTTGTGAATTTTAAAGTATTAATATTAAAAAATCGTTTGAACCTTAATTGATAATTCAGTACTGCTCTAATTGGATTTTGAAGTCCTTTTGAATTGTTTGAATATTTTCATAATCGGGTAGTTCCGGACAGATCACTTGGTTAGATGATATATTTCCAAGGACGGGCATTCGAAGCTGACGGAAAATAGACGAATCTATGGTCATGAGTTCAGTCCTTACGTTGAAATAGGCGCCTTAACTCAGCAGTGTCTACTTCAGGGAATATGAAGTTATCTTTTGGGATGGGTGAGTCACAAAACCATTTCCATGTGTCACTTTCCTTGAAACCATGCATTTATATGTCGATATCAATGGATGATTTGTTATTTGGATTCACTCCGATAACATGCCAATATTGTTTAAAAATGGATTTTTGTATTTCTCATTAAGAAACCCAAATTTTTCCTCAAATTATTGCACATTATAATATACTGCTTAAAATAATATACATTTACGAATTAATTCGAACAAACTTATAAAACTGTTTATGGTCTAAATATTTTAATTCCACGTTTCAAGAGGAAATACTTATAAGCAGGACAAAGTCTACAAAGTTGGAACACATGAGATTAAATTGCTATATAACAATTATTCGTACATTATAATATACTGCTTAAATGATATACATTTTACGAATAAATTCGAAAAACTTATGAATCTGTTATAGTCTTAAGTATTTTTAATTCCCACTGTTTCAAGAGAAAATACTTATAAGCATGACAAACTCTACAAAGTTGGAATATATGGGATTTAAATTGCTATATAACAATAATCCCTGTTGGGAGTGTAGTTTCAGATACTGATGAAGCATCTTAACATTTCTAACATAATTTTCATGGAGTGTGAGGCGTTTTATCCATGTGATGGCTAAATTGCCAGATATGTGGACATGGACTATGTCGATGTCCAGTCCTCCGCTGCATTAACGCTTTTGAACGCCACCTTGAATGCCAGTAGCAGGTGGATCAGGTTCAGTCTCCATAGACTCCCATCGGAGGGGCCTTCATTATCACGGAAGGTTCTCATTTTCAGCTCTTGTGGCACGCAAGTGGCACTAACATATAATTGACAAGTTATACAAAATGTTTTGGCAAGTTTTTGACATATTTTTCTATCTTTGACACTTGAGTTAACATTACTTCATAATATTTATACAAGCCAAAGGCGAATTTTGCTTATAAACATTACATTTCTGAATGAAGGAAAGCTAACTAATAATTAATTAATTTTCCGGTATGCTAATATGTATATTTTTCCAACATTTCAGGGCTCCCTTGTAATCTACACAAATACATATTACGTCAAAAGATCCCTTTGGATGAAGGTCCCCTGTAAAAAGAAGCTTTTAAAAAACACATTTTAACTTTTTACTTTTTGTGAATATCCAATTCTTTTAAATATGAAAATGGTATAAAAATATCCATTTTTCTGAAAGTGGAAAAAGGTTTTATTCTCATATAATAAAGAACTTGTTAGTCAAAACAACTCTCTTTTAGACTTCCTTTGTGATATCTTTATACGTTTTTTTATAAAGGACGGCTCTGATAGTAAAAAGTATTAAAAAAATTAAATAAGAAAACAAACATTTTCTTGGATTTCGTTGGTAAAAAAAGAAGAGTGAAAAATAATCAGCGCAGTTTGCATTATGAAATAAAGAATCACTTCATCGTGGCTGTTCAGATGAAAATCAAGGTATATTGAAATACAAGATATTGCGAAGAGAGCCGACCTTTTCGCTTACTGGTGGTTTTATAGCCGTTACTTAGACAAATGGGAAGAAAACATAACAGTTATATATATATATATAAATATATATATATATATAAGCGTAGGGGAGGAGTTTGGTTGGGGGGGGGGGGGGGGCAGCATTCAATTTGCCCAAATTTAAACAAGAACTGTTAAATCTGTGAAAAAATTATCGAATGAAGAAAGCTATGTAGATTTTATTTTTTATTGTGATTACACAATATTCATAACATTATTTTTATTTCAGAAGACACTAGAAAAACATGTTGTTCCTTCTTTTTGTCTCCTAAATTCATATCTTGTAGTATTGATATCCATTTTATTTACATAACGCCTTTCGATGCAAAGAAGTCCTAGAGCATGGAGCCTTTCCTGGCTCAAAGTCTTGAGTCTTTTCAAACAGAAAAATATCTCTCTGCTGAACATTATGTTCTGGTACTTTAGCTAGCTCTTTGAAATCTCAGTGTAGTGTGGCAAAGTTTCAGAGAGAGAGTTTGATCAGAGGTATTTCACTATTTCGTTTGCTGACATCTCTTGAATTATTTAGTCTGTAGTAGTAGCTCTTTGCTCCTGCTCTTAACCCAAACTCCCAATTAGATTATCTGTGTTTCCTCCCCCTGCTCCTCAAACTCTAATCCTCTTCTTCCCTTATGTACATCTCTTTACTCTTGCTCAAGCAAGACTCTTTTGTGTACATCTCTGTTTGAGTATTTAAGCCCTTGCTCCCTCCATTCTGTATGTCAGTCACAAGAAGAACATCCCAATCTCTGTCAAACTATATCGTCGTCATTTGGTGAATAAACGAATCTCTTTTACTGAATAACTCGCTGTCTCGCGGATACGTTATTTCAGCTCCCCATTCGGTACATACTCGTACATGGCGCAGTCTACGAACACCATTGACACCTAGACGGACGGAGATTGGCGATCAACGACAGCGTCTACAGGCTGGCCCCCAGGTGCACCACCAACAAGAAGTTCCCCGTGCTGTTCTACACCGACCTCTGTGACAAGATCGTCTCCCAGGACCTCAACTGACACCATGCCGAACACCAGAAGCGAAGGTGCCATGAAGGAGGAGGACCAAACCCCTACAGATCCGGTTCAGCTCATGATGGCCATGATGAAGGAGATGAAGGAGGAGGCCAAGAAAAGAGAAGATCAGCTGATGCGACAGCTGCAGGAGCAGGCACAGGACTTCGCGGCGGCTCTACAGACAAACAGAGGCAACGCTGGTGGATCCACAAAGTCGAAGAAGATGGACGTGCCGGTGCTGAAGTGCCCGGAGGACATCAACTTAGCCGATTTCCGCGATTGGCAGCAACGGTTCGCCGACTACACGGAAGTACAGAAGATTATGGAAGAATGCACCCTGAGCGGTCGTCAGTCGCTACTGCGTTCCGGATTGGATCCTGCTTGGACCAAGCTCTGGTCAACGGGCATCCTGGAGATCGACGACAGAAAGGATGACATCAACGACATCATCAAGAAGATCCTCCACTACATCCGAGAACATCGCAACCCTCTTTTAGACAGGAAGGAATTCCTGGAGAGGAATCAGCACGCTGGTGAGAGCATCGACGTGTACTACTCCGCCCTGAAGTCCATTGATGAAAGCTGCGGGTATGACGTCAATCCCACGTGCAAGGTTTGTGACGATGCTTGCGGACACGGAGATGAACTACAGCAGGAACGCCTTCGGGATCGCCTCATCTGTGGTTTGAAGGACCAGGCCATCCAGCAGAAGGTGCTCGCCATCCCTTTTAAGGACCTCACACTGAAGAAGGCACTGGAAGTGTGCAGGGTGGAGGCAGCATCGAAGGAGACCCAAGCGTCCCTGAACAAGTCCGAGAGGCAAGTCAATCGTCTCAAAGAGAGGTCTTCCTACAAGAAGGGCAAGATCGACAACAACCCCCTGAGCAAGTCAGCTCAGAAGGCGGATGAGAGGTGTTCCAACTGCGGTCGGAAGAAGCATCAGAAGCCTGACCAATGCTGGGCGAGAGACAAGGACTGCAACAACTGTGGTAAGACAGGACATCTTAAGCATATGTGCAGGTCTGAGCCCAAGAAGGAGGTCAACCGGATGACGATCGGACAAGTCAAGACGTCAGATGACCTCGTCAAGATCACCGCCAAGATCGGCAACGCGGACCACCAAGAAGTCGAGTGGCTGCCGGACACCGGTGCTGAGTGCGACGTGATCACCGCGGATTGCCTGAAGAAGGTTGGGACCAAGGTTAAGGACCTCAGGAAGGACAAGGCGGAGCTGTGCGGACCGGACCAAGGCAGACTGAAGTCCTTGGGCAAGGTGACAGCGACTCTGGAGAGAGAAGGAATGAAGTACAAGACGGAGCTTCACGTGCTGGAGAAGGGCACTGGACCGATACTGAGCAAGGTCGGATGTACAGCGCTTGGACTCATCCCGACGGGTTGGCCTCACGTGGTGAACAAGCTTTCACTGAGCAGCCCTGATGAAGGTAATGGCGTGGACATGCTGCTCAAGAGCCAGTCAGCCGCATCGATCCGTGAGCAACTGTTCCAAGAGTTTCCAGAGGTCTTTCCACCAGATGATGAAGTCCTACCTCTGAAACCAATGAAGGGTCCGCCCATGAAGATCGAGTTACTCCCAGGTACAAGCCCGATAAGAAGGTACAGATGCAACACGATTCCTTTACATTGGCAGGACAAGGTCAAAGCCCACCTGGAGACCATGGTGCAGAAGCAGATCATCGAGCGGGTCCCGCAAGGTGAAGCGCCGGAATGGTTGTTCTCCATGGTGGTGGTGCCAAAAGCTGGAACGGATGAGCCAAGGGTGACAGTCGATTTCTCACCGCTCAACCCGTTTGTGAAACGCCCAATGTACCCGTGCAGAGTTCCCGCTGAGGAGGTTGCCCAGATCCCGCCAGGAATGACTCACTTCACGGTTCTGGATGGCAGGCACGGATACTGGCAAGTCTTGCTTGACAAGCCCAGCAGCAAGATTATGACGTTCAACACCCCATGGGGGATGTTCCGTTACCTGAGGAATGCCATGGGACTCATCTCCGCCGGGGACGAGTTCAACAGACGCGGCGATGACGCTATCGCCGGAATCCCCAACGTGAAGAAGATCGTCGAGGACATTATCATCTACGACAAGGACGAGGATACTCATCTCCAGCGTGTCAAGGAGGTCATCCAGCGCTGCGACGAGCATGGTATTACCCTTGGGAGGAGAAAGTCCACCATTGCAGAACCGAGCGTTACCTGGTGCGGCTACCGAATCTCCAAAGATGGCTACACGGCGAACCCCGGGCTGGTCGACGCCCTCACCAAGTTCCCTGTACCCAAGAACAGGACTGATGTCAGGAGCTTCTGCGGACTAGTACAACAGTTCGAAGCACTCTCTGCGGATCTCACCGGCCTACTTGAACCCATCAGGGCCTTGCTCCCGGCAAGGTCAGCGTTTGTGTGGGAGGGTCTGCAGCAGCAAGCCTTCGAGAAGACGATCGCCGAGCTCACCAGTCCAAGAGTCCTCACTCAGTTCCGACCAGGAGCCAACCTACGGCTGGAAACCGATGCATCCCAGAGGTTTGGCCTAGGATTTGCGCTCTACCAAGAAGAAGGCAAAGTCTGGAAGATCCTGCGAGTCGGATCAAGGACACTCGCCCCCGCCGAGACAAGGTACTCCGTCACCGAGATCGAGTTGCAAGGAGTCGTCTGGGCCACCAAGAAGCTGAAGTTCTACTTGCGTGGTAAGGCATTCGAGGTTATTGTTGACCATAAACCCCTTGTCTCCATAGTCAACCACAAAGCTCTCGATGAGATCGAGACACCCAGGATCCAGCGGATGAAAGAGAAGATGAACATGTATCTCGCCACCGCCGTCTGGAGACCTGGAGTCAAGCACACCGTCGCCGACGCGTTCTCTCGGTATCCTGTTTCCGAACCCACGGAGGATGATCTGGAGGGGGATGAGGAGATGGAGAAGTCCGTGAAGCTCACCCTCAACGCGGTTTCTCTCCAGGATCCCAAGCTGGAAGAAGTCAGGCTGAAGACCGAGACGGACCCGGTGCTGCTGAAGCTGAAGGAAGTGATCGTCGACGGGTTCCCAGAGCACAAGGCAAACCTGGACACCGAGCTCCGGGACTACTGGGGGATCCGTGACAAGCTTTCCATCGTTGACGGCCTCATCATGTACGGCTCCAACAGGATTGTCATCCCGACATCGCTGCGAAGACAAGTCCTAGATGAGCTGCATGCCGCACACCAGGGAAGGGAGCGTATGCTGCAGCTGGCAAGACAGAGCGTGCATTGGCCAAGAATCCACGAGGATCTCTCCAACCTCAGTAAGGGCTGTGACGATTGTGCGACCCACAAAGCGAGTCAAGCCAAGGAGCCGCTGGTACAAGATGAGCAGCCAAGCCGGCCTGGAGAAGCTGTGGCAGCTGACCTGTTTTTGTATGAAGGGCGTGAGTACCTCGTCATCACGGACAAGTACAGTGGCTGGCCAGAAGTCTACGATTGTGGAAAGAGCGGCGTCAACACCAAGGACGTGGAGAAAGCCATAGCCCGTTGGATGGCTGCCTTGGGTGTGCCCGTTCGCCTCACCACTGATGGAGGTCCACAGTTCAAGGGTGAAGCGTTCAAGGAGTTCTGCCGCCGGTGGGGCATCCTGCATGATCCTTCATCGCCCTATCATCACATCGCCAATGGTTATGCTGAGGCAGCGGTCAAGTCGATGAAGAGCCTGGTCAAGAAGGTTAGTCCTGATGTCCGGTCTTCCAAGTTTTTCAAAGCCCTCCTCACCTACCGCAACACACCTCGGAGTGACGGGCTGAGCCCTGTTGAGAGATTATACGGTCGCCCAGCCAGGACGTCTCTACCTGCTCATCCGGTGGTCTACAACCGCACCGACCGGGACCGCGTCATCAAGGCCGACAGGAAAGCAGTATCCCTTCGCGCCAAAGCCAAAGCTGCTTACGACGTCGGATCCAAGGAGCTGTCGGAGCTCAAGGTCGGAGACATCGTCCGAGTTCAGCATGGACTCACCAAGAAATGGAATCTCATCGCCGAGGTTCTGGAAATCAGGCCGCGTGGTCGCAGCTATCTGGTCAAGACAGAGTCTGGTCGTCTCTACTGGAGGAACCGCCGCTACCTGAAGCTGTACGCGCCGCCGATTGGAGTTGCCAAGGACATCCCGGAAAGTCAAGAGGAAGTCAAGCAGCCAAGGAGAAGCAAGAGACAGAAGAAAGCCCCTGTAAGATTTCAGCCGTGATGAAAATGCTTTTCCCAGGCTCCCCAGGGGGGGCATGTAGTAGTAGCTCTTTGCTCCTGCTCTCAACCCAAACTCCCAATTAGATTATCTGTGTTTCCTCCCCCTGCTCCTCAAACTCTAATCCTCTTCTTCCCTTATGTACATCTCTTTACTCTTACTCTTGCTCAAGCAAGACTCTTTTGTGTACATCTCTGTTTGAGTATTTAAGCCCTTGCTCCCTCCATTCTGTATGTCAGTCACAAGAAGAACATCCCAATCTACTGTCAAACTATATGGTCGTCATTTGGTGAATAAACGAATCTCTTTTACTGAATAACTCGCTGTCTCGCGGATACGTTATTTCAGCTCCCCATTCGGTACATACTCGTACATAGTCAACTCCCTTTTCACATTCCCTCTTGTTGATGGTCCGAAACATTAGATAGCACAATTTCTTCATCGTCAACCTAGGCAGTTTGATAACCATCAAGCATATTTGAACAGTGTCTCACACGGTATATGTATCTACACTTCCATAAAATCCTATAGAAAAAATATCTATTTGATCTGAACATATGTTTACATAAAATAAAAACACTGCCACATGTTGGTCTGTCCCTATCTGATGTTTCCATACGATATTAGACTGCTTCCTCATTTTTAGCTCCATTTCCTTTAGTAATAAATTAGCTGCATCTTGTAATTATTTATGCGATCCTTAAAACTCCCTTGTGGAATGATTTTTTAAGACTGAAGCTTTCCCCCCTGGAGAAACTTTGGTTGAGGACTAGTGACAAGCCAAAGAATGTCTCTGCATCGCTAATTCTAAATGTTCCATAAGGTTTTCACGGTTTATGATGATGCTGTCCAACTCATTGATATGTCTTCTTCCTGGCTCTCTGCTGGATGTTTTGCTGTGCAGTGTACAAGATGGACTCTACAATAACTTTAAGGTAATTTCTGTTCTTTTGGACCAGTCTTTGTGGCTTGTATCAAGTTGTGCCAAGACTGATGTCTGATGCTTTGTTGCTTTTGAAATATATCCTTAAGATATTGCAAGTCGATGATTACCGCTCTTGTCATGCTTCACTAGTCGTTCCGGTTTCCTTCCGATTGCTGTATGGAAAGTGGAATCAAGATACAAACTTCTGACACGGGAAACGAACTATAGATTTTGTGGGAGTATCAAAGTTCGTCCATGGTACTTTCTTGAACAGGTCAGGATTATTGTCTCTTACCCACTTCCCTGATCTAGCTGTTTCCTGTTTATTCATCCCACAGAGGTGAGTGGATGATCCGCATTCAGTTTGGTACTGTGATGATAGCCTATGGGCCCATGCTCTTTAACATTATTTTCTGTTTTTCCATTGTAGGCTGTATATCTTCTACCACTGCCTCTACAGCTAGCAAATAAGAATCTCACCTTTACCTCTTCGTATGTTCATTTTGTCAGTTGGTAGTCCTTTATACTGCTTGATTATTCTGTATAGGGTGGCCTCCGTTGCATCATTATCTCATTTTTTTCCACTGTTAATAATTCCGAAGGAAAGTTTTTCTGCTTTTGATCGACCAAAGGAATAAACTTTACTAGTTCATCATTTTTCATGCACTCTTGACACGCTTCCCTCTTGTAGTCGCCATCAAACTTATTTCCCACAGCTTAACATCTCACTCTGCTTCTGTATAGCTCTTTTTGACTTACTCATCACCAAAACCTAAAATTCATTGAGCTTAACTTAGTGAAGTGAACATAATTTAATTATATTTTCAAATATAAGCAATTCTGATTAATACAGTGAGCAGCAACTTACCTCTCTGGAGAAAAGTGTTGTTTAGTAGTTCGATAATAAAGTTGCCGAAACTCCAAAAGTATGTTCACTTAACATTATCTCTGAGAAGAACTTTATTATTATCGTAGTACTATA
>CP045906.1:13430917-13466574 GCA_013387185.1 Caligus rogercresseyi | reverse complement strand
TCGCGAAAAATTGTCGTTGTTTGTCGTTCACAAAAAGTTTCGTTTGTCGTTCATCGTTCGTTTGTCCTTCGTCATTCTGAAAAAAAAAAAATGACGACGTTTTTAACAAGGAGTTTTTCTCGCCATTCTCATAAAAGGTGATTTTAAGAAAGGAAATTTTTCCCACGAAAAGGAAAAAAACTTTTTTTTTGGCGCCAAAAATGAACAACGAACGATAATGAATTTCCTTGTCGTTTGTTAAAAATTTGTCGTTCGTCATTCGCGAACGACAACAAATGAACGATAAATCAACAAGTCTGATATATATACATATAATATTATAAAGACAAATTTAAGTTGCGTTTCAAATCATATAAAAGAGTTAACTGACTTGATTTTAAATAATGCTGAACTATACAAATAATATTTATATTTAATTATAACCTAAACCATATATAAATCAGAATAATTCTCAGCCTTATTTTAAATATAAATTAATACAAGGATACATTTATTTTAAAACAATAATGAAATTTTATTACATGTTTTAATAATTTCATGTTTTTGCAAGAACACGAATGATAAAAACGAACTCCTTGACCTGTATAATTCCATGTCTCACTATTTGAGTTGGGAATTTTGTTGTAGAAGATCCAAATAACTCGCAGTGGTTGCACATCCTCCTACAATCGAGGATTTCACTTTTTATATCTAGATATAGATCCTATAATCAAAAGATATTATTCCATACACACGCGTTTTTGTTGCACCTTCTCGGATTGGATTCAAAGCAATGGCTACCAGGGTCAATGCTTTTAGTAATGATGATTAAAGATGTAAACTCCTTCTAGATATTAAAAGCAGGAAAGTCCTTCTCTGAGCAATTTTAATTGATTTACTATACATTGAAAAAGTATAAAGTTGATTACCTTTTTATAAGATTTGCCGTTATATGAAGTATGAATCATACAAAATTATTGTTAAATAAAGGGTTAAAATTAAAAACTCAGTATGTTAATTTTTTTTATCCATTACTGAAACTAATACTACTTTAACAGAGTTGAGATATATGGATGTATGATTTTAAGTGAAACATATGTTCACGAATGATTAATATAATTAATAAAACTTTACTATTCTTTTAAAAATTAAGAGGAAGTAATTTAGATATATAAATAAACATTTATATATTTCTACTTGATTTGGTAGACACTAAATTTAAATAGAACTTCTTAGGGATATCATCGATTCTTTAAAATATTTGTATATTCTATCAAGCCACAAAGAAACAATAAACCATTTTTTCAATAATTACTATTTGTATAAGTTTGAAAAAACCTGTGGTTTTTAAATAGTAACGCATATAACCGGAGACTTAATAACAAATATATACATACTTAGTATAAATCGCAACAAAATATATTTATGAAGTATATGAGAATATATTCAGGAATGTAAAAAAAGTATTTTTACTCTTATTTTGACATTGATTTTATCATTTTTCCACTCTTTATATTTACGATGAAGACAAATAATGAGAGTACAACAAGTCGAAAGAATATGACATTTTTCATGAATATATACAGATCGTCAAATATTTTATTATTATTAGTTAAAAGCAACAATTAAGATTAGTTTATGAAAAGGCCTCTAATTTTCAATGACTTTTTTACTACTCATTAAAAATGCACTTAAAATTATCATTTATAATCATATATTTTATTAACATATATACATAACTTTAAAAGTTAAATAACATAATCTTTAGAATTAAAAAGCCCAATAAATAAGGTTTTTTTTTGGATTACTTTCTATATCAACTTAAGAAAACCGCATATAAAGCTATGGACTTTTTGTACAAATGACTATTTTAAATTGCTTCTTAACCTCATAAAGCATATAGAACAAACTATAATATTTGGATAAATAAAAAATAAAAATAACCTATTAACAAATAAATAAGTGTACAAAAAAAAGGCATACAAACAAAAAATAAAGCAGTATTGATCTTAAAATCAACTTCATACAAAGGAGGTTTTGTATAAATTATTTTATGATTTCAACTTCAAACGCTTTCAAATAGAGATAGAAGCTTTTATCTATTAATCTTGTATGTTTTAGATATAGATATGTGCATTTTTACAGTAAATACATACTTGAGACATTTATGTCAAGGTTTTTTTCTCTTAGAACGTATATTTTTATTAACTTACCCTGCACCTCGTTTGTATTGGTGTTTTTGGTTACTAATTGTACAGCATTCCCGGTAAAAATCAGGATTACCTTTTTAAAATTTTATAGTCATTTTTTTTAAATAAACACATACTTATACATTCAAATTACAATATTGCTTGTTTACAAGTATGTAAGTCATAATAAACTTTGTAATCACAACTATATAATTATATTTGTTGGCATTCTCGATAGTACTTGGTATCATTATATTTTATTATACCTTCTTTTTTATGTGTATGGTTCTCACAGGGGGAAAAAATATATTACTTAATCAGTTGATACAAAAATGGGCAGTATTTCAGATCGGTACTTATTCGACTTTTCAATGAAATGGACAGGGAATGCATTATCCCTTCACGCAATAATGTATGTTATGACCAAGCAAAGATAATTGCAGTGAGAAAAAATGCATCTGAGAGCTCAATAATATTTTTGCACCCATTATACTTTCAGTTTTGATTCCTTAATAATATTTTCTTTCATTGCCTTAGTCTTAACGCAAAATTATTTGAATGTAATAAATCATAGAAGAACAATGAAAATGCTAAGTTATATTATTATTCATTTACCTTCCGTCGTCGTGGTAAATTGATGATGAGCAATAGATGTAAATTCCCCTTATAATTATATCTTCACATTTAGTTTATTTAATTATTTTAAAGAAATATAGACTCATGCTTGCCTAATTAAGTTCTGATAATTGGAGACTATCTAGGGCTTAAACATATTAATTGCAAAAATTCCACGAAGGCTTCTACCTATTTAACAAAATAGATGAAAGCATAAAGTAAACTTTGGTCTTGAAAGACTGTTATCCAAATGGACACAATTAAATGTTGAAAATTTATTTATTTAATTTGATTCCTATTTTTTATGTTTTCTGTATTTCATCGTAATAAAAAATATTATATTTCCTCATCAGCGAGAAGGAGGTATTGTTTTCATGGCGTTGTTGGTTTGTTGTTTGTATTTGTTGGTTTGTTGGTGTGTCAGCAGGATAACTCAAAAAGTACTGACCGGATTTGAAATGCAATTGAAATTGTGTAACTGTTGGAAGTGCCCAAAGGAAAGAAGTGATTAAATTTTGGCATCTCTGAGTGCAGAATTAAGGCTGCCAAACATGACGTAATACTACTACATTTTTCCAATTTAGCCTACTCTGGCCAATATATTTTCGCTGTGCTGTGAAATTGGTGCGGGAGCATGTTCCTCTCGAATTTCCGTCTAGGGTACCCTCCCACCGTCTTCTACGACCTCCCCAGTTGTGAAAAAAATCCGCCTGGAAGGCTCATGACGGCGGAGGTTTGCACTCTCTGATTGTAATATATGCCTCTAGTTTTAAATGTTTTAGATAGATATATCTATTGAGTACGGAAAAATATTTACATTTTGAGTGTTTTTATCATACCATCATGCCTTTGAACCACCTTCGAACTCAAAGGGATCTGACAATTTTGCAATTTATATTCTGAGTTGTTTTTTTAATATATAAATTTCAATGAAAATCAACATTGAGCTGAAATAAGCTCTTAATATATATTATTATACATTACGTTCATGATTCACAAATAAAATGCATATTTTTGAATATTAAATTTGGACAGCCACCATACTTTTTTCTACAATTTTTGCGGATGAAAATGTTTTGTATTATTTTGGCCTTATGGTACATTATATAGTGCTGATGCATTTATTGCATTGCTGAATGCCGTGTGTTTGTAAGCTTCGCCAGAGTTAAGAAATACAGACACACATGTATCTAATATATGTATTATATAAATATTTTTTTTCTTCACTGCTTAAGGCGTGCGACGCACTCATTGAATAGCTGTTTTGTCATTATTCGATAATACGAATAATTGCTTCGGTACTGCATAACCTCTATGGCCCGACCTTATGAGCATGTTTCATTTTATATCTATAGTTGGCTATGAAGTTAACGTGCGTTGAAATATGTACTTTACTATTCAAAGATAAATGAGAAAAAGTATGAATGTAGTAATAAAAAAACAAAAATAATTTTTATTGCTCTTTGAATATTTTATTACAATATTACATGAACAATGTAAATATATACATGTGCATGTGTAAAAGAACAAATCAAATCATCCGATAATTTTTTTTTGGTTAAGATGTTTATTTGTTTGCTTAAATCCATACAGTGTAAAAAAAATAAGAATACTCTAGAAAGTAGGAGATTTTAAAAAACCACAATCTTAAGACAGCTACGTTAAAAACAAAACATAAATGAACTTTAATTCAAAATTACTGTCTAAAGATAAGACCATAAATAAAATGACTATTAAAATTATTTCTTATTCAATATATCGTTTTATTGTCGATTTGATGAGTTTGAGGTATTCGAGAGAATTTGAACTTTATCAATCTCTAGTCCATGTCGTCGCAGATGAATTGGGAATTTTTATTGAGAGGGCTGAATAATGAATAATTTTGACTACGAATAAGGCAAATATATGAGAGAAAATATATTGCACCAAAAAATACATATATTCATAAGTATTTCATCTTATGCGTCAATATTATCGATTTGATTGTTTTGAATACAAAAAAAATATAATTCCATAAATACACAAATACATACCTCATGAAATGATGCATTTGCGAAAGCATATGCAATAACCTACTACTCCTTTGATCAATAATCAAAATGATAAATGTTATGTAATTCTAAGGGTTTCCCCTGAGGAGTTTTTTATAAGATATATTTTTTTCTGGCAGTAGATCCAGTATTACTACTATCCAACATACGTTTTCCATTGTCCATGTATGTTTATTAAAACACACATGGATTTCCCTCATCCTCCTAAATCCTTAATATTCCATACATATTTTATGATAATGAGTAGATTTTAGCAACAAAAAAAATACTTGATTATTTATATGAATTATTTATTACAGAAGTTGAATTTAATGGAGATTGTTTAATTAGAATAATTTACACTAAGGCCTTAACACATCTTACAAGAGATATTTAAACTCTTTTCCCTTCAATTTGGATCCCTGTTTAGAACGCTATCCAATTTGATGGAATTCCATCCATGATATAGACAAAAAACCAGATGCAGTCATCTTGCAACTATTAGATGGAAGCTCTCCCCTTAGGACAGCTTCATAAATGCATAGGCCTAAAGAGTGGTAATTGTGCAGAACGCAATGTTTAGATTCTGATCAGGAAAGAAAAACTGTAACGTCACACATGACTTACATTATCGATTTGTTTATGATTTATGGCATAAAATATCTATATTCTCTTCTTTTTTCTCATTATCTTTCTGTCTGTTTGATAGAAGAAAGGACTACTACTTTTATGGACTAGTGAAAAATATAAATAACCAAACCTTTTCAGATGTTGTTAATAATTGGCTGAGTTTCGGCCTGAAAATTGAAAATTTTATGCAAATAACATATTATTGAACCATTTCTTTTTTGTTGCTGAAAATCATGTGAATGTAGTTACACAGAGTCATAAAAATCTTATTTTTATATGAAAATATATACGAGGTTGTGTGGCTTCATCGATATTAGTCCACCATATTATTAAATATTTAAAATATTGTTATTTATTTAGATGGTGTAGGTATTAGATATACAGGCAAATCGTCTAAGTGATGACGTCACATTTTTTTGATTTTTATTATTGGAAATATCCCTCTTTGTTTACATGAGTTCTCCCCCCCCCCCCCCCTGGTGATATCCTATACCGTGTTTAAACTTAACGGCCTGAACTTAATAGATCTCCTTTCATATGAGAAGGATAATTACATTTTAAAATTGTCCAATCAATATGTTACACATATTTTGCAGCATAATTGATTAAGGAATTATGAAAGCTATAAAATAAATATTACATTAAATATACTTTACGTTGCTAATTCATTATAAATTACAAAATCAAATGATACAATTCAATAAAAATTATGGTACATAAATAAATTAGGCCTTTTTTTGGTTAAGATGTTTATTTATTAGCTACAAATCCATACAGTGTAAAAAAATAACAATACACTAGAAAGTAGGAAATTAAAAAAACACAATTTGAAGATAGTTACGTTAAAAACAGAAAATAAATGAACATTATAATTCAAAATTACTGTCTAAAGATAAAACCATAATATAAAATGAATTATTAACAATTATTTCTTATTCAAAATAAAACGTTGATGTCGTCTTATTGTCGATTTGATGATTTTGAGGTATTCGAGAGAATTTGAAGGAATACACTTTATCAAATCTCCGGCCCATGACGTCGCAGATGAATTGGGAATTTTTATTGAGAGGGCTGAATAACGAGCCGCTGCCCAATCATAATTGCTCTAAGGTCTTCGATTATAATATAAGAGTTATTGTCAGTCTCTTCACAATTAATGATTTCATGTTGAGCAGTGCAAATTCACCAGCCTTTTGATGAGGAGAGTTCATCCTTCTTCTTAGGCCTTTTTATCACCAGTCATTGGTGGAGGGAATTATTTTTTAAGTCACAAACTTAGCATACACTCCTAGCAGAACTATGAACTATAAAACGAGCGTATTTGCTTCAAAATGAAGCCACGTCATGTTAGTGAATAAAGATGTAATATATCTCTATTAATCCTCACACTGTCTTTTAAATTCATCTAGAAAGACGCATTGTCTATGTTTTCATTTAATGATAATTGAATTGGATGTGCCATATAAATTAATACTATTTTCCGATCTTAGTGTTTTTTTAAGATGTGTCTTTAAAGTCAAGCTTCCCAGTAAAAGAAACGCCTCTAATGTTGTCTACATCCCATAAAAACTTTTTCTTTGTTATTTCAAACGTTTAAGAAATGATTTATCATGTGTGTACAATGTACATATAACAACTATTACAAATGTGCAGATATATAGTTATTACATTTGTTTTCACTTGAATTAATCCAGCATATATATATTGTCTAGGGTAATAGAAAGTCGTTTTTATGTAGATTGACAAAAGGAAAAAAGAACAAGTATACGCAGAGCTAAACCCTGCACTATGTGATGAAAAAAGGTGTGAGAGGTGAGAAGCTACTCAAACAAGGGTTCATGATAAATAGATTTTGTTGTATTATTATCTTTCAATTTTTATTATGTAAAGAAACATTACATACAATAAGATCACTTTTACAATGACGTATTGAGCAATTGAAATATTCTTATTCCTTTCTAAACCACAACAGAGACTTGCAGCTATCAAAAAGGTAAACAGACCAAACACACATATCAATCTGCCTTTTTACCTATGGGTGAATAAAAAAATGTTCCTTATATCACGTTCTAATTTCTCTAATTCGAACACGTGGAACAAATATAAATATATAACCAATTCCAATGATTGTTTGAAAAAATAAAATGATATTCGTGTAATAAATCTTTTAAGAATTTATTGTATCGTTTCAAATAGGGCCATCTTTTTGGCAGTGATAAAGTAGATGCATTATTGCAGTTTGATAATATCTGCATGATGCATTACTGTATCTTTCATCGAGAGTAGTAAGAAATCCTTTCTCTAATCAAAGTTCTTACACTACTTTCCAACTTTAATTGTTGCATATCCCTGATGAGGCGAAATATGTATAAAATATTAATTGCTTAATAAACGTTGTTTCCTTTTAATTAAATGATGACTGCAGAGTAATAGTTCAGCCAACAAGTAGTTTTTAATGCTTCTTAGTTGTTGAAAATCGTAATTTTTACAAAACAAGTTTAATGTGTGTTACTTTTTAAACACTAAAAATAATTAATTATATGTTAAAAAATAGAAAAAGTTTTATTCGTAAATAAAAAAACTTCTAGAAAGGAATATTTGAGATACAAGCCAAAAGTTTTTAAGTTTTTATCTGCAATATATGTGGATAAATACAAGCCATGTATGGTATATGAATAACAATATGGTAATTCCCACAAACTTCCTAAGAAACCTAACTTTTGATGGTTGTAACTCCGTTAACTTTATTTTTACTTGTCTTAACGTCAGCTACTTCGGTTGATGCACATGCCTTATTAAATTATTATATATGGTAAAGGGAGTGCGATATCCGTGCGTGTTAAGGCGTGTTCAACTCTAAATGTTGGGGGCGCAGGTTCGAATCCCGAGAGGGAATGGTCATTTTTGGTCTACCTAATTGATAAGATCCTAGGTTCAATAGTCTAATTTTAATGCTATAATGCTTATTTATATTCTGTCGGATGCAATGCTATCAAACCATATAGGGAAAAAAATAAAAAAATACATTATATATTGTTGATAATGGAGAAATTCAATCAATGAAATAGATGAGAGCACATGAGAAGAGACAATACGTGGTTTAAAAATTATATTGTTTAAGTTCTGAGGAGTTATGAATTGATTTCAGATTTTATCATTATTCCACCTCCTTTTCTTTCAACCAATGACGTTCGAGTAAAAAGTCCCCATCTGTTATTCTTAGAAATAGGTAACATACGTCGCTAAGAGAGTTCATAATGTAGAATGATCTTGCAAATTTGTGTCTATTGCTTCTACTTCTACATATATAAACAAACGAAGAATTTAGTGAACACAAATAATACAAAGGAATATTATTTCTATTTGAAAAATGAATCTGTAGATATAATCAAAAATAATATTTATGTTGATATGGATTAAATATGTGATCTTTTGTTATTGAAAAAGATGAAAAATATTTGCTCAGCGTATTTTATTTATTTCAAAAGTTTGTTTTTTAATATTCAAGATGGTAAATACATTAACAACATAAATGAATATAATAAATGAAAGCAATAAATTTAAAAAAACTGATTTTAATGTTCATACGTCCAATTGCACTATTCAATAAATGAAAACAAAGGTAGAAGAAAGTGAGACAAAGAGACTTAAAATAAAATAATGATATTTGATTTCCAATGTTTTTATAAAATTGATCCAAGTCTGCTCCTTCAAATTATGAATACAGTCAACTTCGCCTAAGTCGATTATCTCGGGACTGTGCAAAAACAATCGACTTAGACGAAATTCGAGCTAAAATTTGGATTGCTAAGTCGAAGAAAAATTCGATATACAGGGAATATTTTCTCCACTTCAACCATCTGTGTCTGCTTCCTTGTAATACTCAGTGTGAACGGCAGGCGCAGTGCATGTGGGCTGTGTTTTGGAAAGTGAGCGCCCTCTTCGACTTATGCGAAGTTATTTTCTTGTTTATGTATGTGGTACTGTCGAAATATCTGTTCGACTTAGGCGAAATATCGACTTACAAAATCGACTTGTACAATTTTTATTACACACATGTCAGTGGAGAAAAAATGGGACTTTTGATTATATTCGAGTTAGGCGACTTTTCGACTTATGCAATTTCGACTTAGGCCAAGTTGACTGTATATTAAATTTAAAAAGAGGTATATGAGATTTATTTAAAAAACGAGTATATTTGAGTAAAAAACTGCATTTTTGTAAAAGGGATTTTGCGAAGTACTAATATGAAAATGTGAGTTTGAAAGGAACATCAAATCAATGGACTAGATTATTAATTACTTTTCCCCAATGAACAATGAATAGGGTAGTCTCATAAAAAAATATTTCAAATGTTAAAGATATTTAGAGCTATTGTGTTTAGTTTGGACAGTTTATAAGCCTTTTATGAGTTCACTGTTTATAAGAATATTCAAAATTTAATAGCCGTGCTGTGGTTTTGCATTCATTATTTTTTCACATGTTACAAAATCATTTGGATATCACGATGTTAGAGTAAATGGGAAATCAGTGAATAGAAGAAAATATATAATACATACTTAGTGTCGTGATTCGACAAGTATATATATATATATATATTATATATATATATATATATATATGATTGGATTCTCTTTCAACTTCCACCATATATTTATTTGCACTATAGTGTCGTTTGTAAGCTATGACGCACACCTGACACCATAACATCCATTTTTATGAGTTATCAATAACTAAAGAGTTCTTAGAATATGATTGATATCCAAACGGCCTATTGTACCCATTGAGATAATCAATTTGTTGCGTGGCATACCTCAATTCTGGAAGGTAGAGCTTTCTTCCTAAATAGAGTTTTGTTAATATGCCCTAGACATGAATATAAAAATATAAGTGCTAAATAGATATTTCTAATCGATTAGATTTTTATGATTTAGGAGGCATATGTCATACAAAACTACTTAAAGCTTTAGGGTTAAAAGAGTGCTGACTGTATTTCTGTGTACAGTAGACGGAAAATATATCATATGTCTTGCTTAACTTAAATGGAGCTTCGTCTTTTAAGAAGGATAACCTTGCTATGACCTGCCCCTTCAGATTAAATAATAAAATTATTCAAATACACACATATTAGTGCATAATATATTAAGGAATAAATAAAAGTATTAAATATATATTCATGAAGCATTCCAAATTGCTTATTCATAATAAAATACTAAATTAAAAGAAACTATGGCAACATATTAAATTCTTATGGGGTGCCCATATTTCAAATCTGACCATAGACAGTTGAGAATCAACGTATGATACATACAGCTATATAGAATTTTTGTCCCTCATAATACTTTCCTTGGATTACATTTTATTAAAAATCCGTTAACAAATAAAAACATAAATTTCCTATATTCTTTTTTTAAACCAATCTCTGTACAACAATTTAATATGAACACTATATATCATCCACTGTGATATATTTAAGAGAAAACTATCTTCTTCAGTTACAACTATTTTCGTTATAAGTATTAGTTAAAAGCAGAACTTTTTTTTTCGTACGTGCTTAAAGGAAGGACTCACCTCACATCATTAAGAAAAGGACTCATACGACCTCGTTAGAGCCTAAAGAACTCCCTTGTACATCAATTAATTGAGTGAAAGTAGTCGTTTGGAGGTACATACAATAAATGTATTATAAAGAAGGGACATAAGATGGTCATTTGCAGAGTTGAAATAAATCAATAAGCATATTCTATGTTTATATTCATTCTAGAGTTGAATTAAGTATGAAAAATATAATAATAGATTAAAAAATGATAAGTTGAATACAAAAAGTCTTAAAATATTTACTCTTTTGTATTAATTGTGTACAAATTAAGGGAGTGAGATAGCCATATACGATAAGGCGTGTTCCACTTTCAATGTTGGGGTGCAGGTTCGAATCCCGAGAGGAGATTGTCATTTTTGGTCCACCTCATGGATAAGATCCTAAGTTCTATGGATTTATTTTAATGCTATAATGCTTATTTATATCCACTCGGATGCAATTCTGTCGAACCAAATAGGCCAAAAAATGTTTCTCTATGATTAATTAGCATTTGCATCACTAATAAATATATATATTTATATATATACATATATACACTCTAATTTATATATATTTTCGTGAACTGTGTCAAAAAAGTTAATTAAAAATAATTTGCTTAATAGATGCTTCACTATTTATTTTTAGTATTATTGCAAATGAAATTTGCTTTTCAAAACTTGATTGACATAAAAATAAACAAAGGCTACTATGAAATGACTACAAATAAACGACAAACAAACACAATATTGTTGTTATTAGCATTGATAGGCTTTCTATGAGTACTACAAATATATCCAAAAGTCAGTTAGTTATTATTTTTAGATTAAATGCGAATTAAGAATTTCTTATCGTCGAATTATAAGCAAGTTCATTCATTCATTAAATGTATCTTAATCTTAACTCTTCGCTTTGTATTTGGTGTTTGCTGTATAAATTTGATGTACACATAAAAAATATGCTTTTGCATCAGCAGAGTTTTTTAATAAGGTAACTAGTATAAACACTTTGACGCACTTAAGCCGATATTAAAATAATTGTGTTTAATTGTCTGTACAAAACCTAAATATTTTAGTTTAAGTTATATTTTTCTTTAAAAATACTGATTTATTAATTAGTAGTGGACGCTGTCAAACGTATCCTGAGATTTATTGAGACTGTCCAATTTGATCTCTGCACTTCAAAAATATCCATAGAAAAGTTGATGTATATATATAACCAAGTGTTTAGAAAAGACAAGGATCTAACAAACAAAATTATTTATTAGTACATATTTTTTAGGGGAAAAAGCACTCACTTCAAATAAAATTCTTAGCAACCTAAAATCCTTCACATGAAATGTTGTTCAAATTATAAATATATTGACATCGTAGAAAAACGTTTTTTCTGCAATAAAAAAAATATGGCAAACTAAATTTTGAAGAATAATCAAATAGTCCAAGACACGAAGTCATCCAAGAGGCATTGTGTTCCAAATATAAATAGGCAATTGAAAAAAAAAAACGCAATTTTCCAGGAGTGTTGACCTCTATAGAAACACTCATCGAACCCTCAAAAAATGGTCACTGAACATTTGGTCAAGATCTAATGAATCGTTTAAGAGATACAGTGAAATAAACGAACAAAGGAAATAACAGAATTCGGGTTTAATTAATATAAGTTTATATTAGCATATTAATTTTTTTTTAACCACTTTTTCGATTTCTGATCAATCCATTTTTATTAAGTTCTATTACTATAAAGAAAATACTGAAGCAGTAAAGAATTAATAAATTAAATAAATAAAAGTCTTTTATTAATCATCGTGATTTACAACTGCATTGTGATGATCACTTTGATAAAATATCCATGAACAAAAAATATTATTCAACACCTGAACTTTGCTCATTTTCTTACATTTCACTCTTTTTTAGTTTGCTTTGAGTCTAAAATTGCTAATTTCTTCAAAATATGCTGAAGAAACATGTCATATTAAAAATATCATCAGCCCGAAAAATTTTGTTAATAGTACAAATATGTCTTTTTCTAGATTTCTAAATGAAAGATTAATCTTTATTTATAATGAGTTCATTAAGGATTTTTTTCATGACACATTTAATTAATTGATATAAATAATGCATTTATATTACTTTCACAACTTTAAGTCCCTTTCAACTATATCATATTAAGTAAAATTCAGGCAATATACTTACAATTATATAAATAATGAATTTAGTTTAAATATAAGCATTTGAAGTTTAATTTTAAAGAAGACTCGAAAAAGATTTTGCTTCTGAGCTTACAATAACAAGCCAGCATAAAATGTCTCCTAAGGGAGTGCGATAGCTCAGTGCGTCAAGGCTCAATGTTAAGGGGTGTAGGTCCGAATCCCGAGAGGGAAAGGTGTATAATGGTAAGCCTCATTGATAGGATCTTAGGTTCGATAGACTAATTCTAACGCTATAATGCTAATTCATATTCAGTCGGATGCAGCTCTATCGAATCATATAGACACTAAAAAACTTGTTATGAAAATTAATCGAATTATATTTTTGTTGACAATCGTTTGTCTTAAATAGAGTTATAAGGGTGCAACTTTCTCTTTGCTGGGTTAAAGGTCATAGTGACGTCACAGGGAATAAAGTGGCAGATATGCTAGCTAAGCCTGGAACTTTAAAACAACAGCCTTCACAGGTTGTTGGTACCCCCTTGACCTTTCTTAGGGAGGAGGTGTCTGCGTATTACGTAGACAAATGGCAGACACTATGGTCAAGGCTGGAATATTGCCGCCAAAGCCGTGAAATGATGCCAAACGTTCAGCTTAATAGATGGAAACGTTTCCTGGATTATTCCAAAGAAAAGCTTAATTCTTTGGTGCAATTTTCCACAGGCCATTCCCTTATTCGTCGTCATTACCACCTAATGCACCCTGAAATCAGCCCCCTGTGTCGTGGGTGTGGACAACAGGACGAGGAACCACTTCATCTTCTGCACGGATGCCCAAAATTCATGGCTGAGCGGTCCCAGCTTTTTGATCATCAACAGCCTTTTCAGGGCCATTCAATATCCAGTCTTTCCAGTTTCTTTACAAGTACTGATATTGGAGGCTGGCTGAAGAATGCACCATCCCTACATTACGTTCAGGACGGATTGCAGTAGGAGACCCAATCGGCCAACTATTGCAAGGCACCACAAGCTTAAATATTTTTTACATGTGCCCGTACTGAATATATGTCTATACGTGTGTATAAATGTAATATTATGTGTAGCAATAAATTATATATAAAAAAGGGTCCAACTTAGAGCGTGATGTTGTTTATGGTGTCCCAAAAACAGACTTAGAAAAAACATCCTTGGAAAATTGTCTAGATAGAAAAGGAGAAAATTATATACAAAAATACTAGAATGTTTATTTATGTTTTTATGAAGCACAATTTTCCTTTTTATTATCTATTATTTATTTATATATAATTATACGTTGTATGTATATATTTCAAATAGAATAAAGTCCTTGCTGATGAAAACAAAACAATCAAATACATGCCCGCCAAGCATTTTGAGTGTTTTCACTTATGTTTTTATTTTATTGGCATTTTCTTACTTATGCTCCAACGATGCAACTCGATCGAATGGGAGTAGCAAAAAGAAGGACTCTTTCGTAGGACGTTCTTTCTGAGACAATTTTTTCTTTATACATATATATATATATATATATATATATATATATATATATATATATATATATATATATATATATATATATATCTACACTGAACTATAAAGGATTAGGTGTTGTGATGCAGCTCTTCATGCTCCATTAATTAAATTAATCTTCTCGAATTAAATGATACGTACATCAGTTGTCGCATTGAATTTCTTCCTTTGTGCAAGGACAATTATGCCTACATAAACAAGAGTGCAAAGTACAAAGTAATCAAAAATACATTTAAGGTATAGTTTCCCTCCGTCTTCAACGCTTTGAGTCAATGCGCCATGTCTTCAAATTATCTTATATTTATTTTCACAAATGTGTCTATTGTAGCTGATATACGACATGCTTAATTTAATGTGTGCGAAAATCAAATGAGGCAATCAAGCACAGCAAGAAAAAGCAATGATGGCACAATATTTAATATATAAATATATTGATTTATACCCTGTCATCCCTTTATAAATGATGGCAAGACTAATATTGCAAAATGACTTTATTTCCATAGTTGTTAAAGGGTATAATCAAGAAACGTATCCTTATATTGATGGATAATTTATTTAATATACACCATGGATCATGTAGTATAATATTGAACACAAAAAAATGAACAAGAGGTTATAAATTTATCTTCATATACGGATGATGGCGACATAAGTGTTTATGTTTTTAGCATCCCATATGTTTTTATGGTTATTAACCGTTTTCTCTTAGATTGTATAAAAGTAATATATAGTAAGAAATCTAACAAAATTGACAAAAAGACAAGTCCAAAATGTAGGGAATAATTAAAAAAGCTGAAATACGAGTAAGTGACACAGCAAATTTAAAAAATTGAAAAGCGATAGCTCAGATTGTTAAGGCGTGTTCAACTCTCAATGTTGAGGGTGCAGGTTCGAATACTCACGAGAGGGGATGGCCATGTTTGGTCCGCTACCTCACTGATAGGATCTTTGGTTCGATATTCTAACTTTAATGCTATAATGCGTATTGATATCCTGTCGGAAGCTGCAATTCTATCAAACCATATAGGTACAAAAAAACTTCAGCGATTTCATAATAAGAAATCTGCAAATAACCCTGAGTAGAAAAGTACTTTTCAAATACGAGCCATATTTATAAAACAAATTTCCTCTTTAATATCCACGTCCATAAGATTTATATTTGTTTTCGTAATTGTTTATCTAAGCTTCTCATACATTTTATACATAGAAAAAATATATAAGCTAATATACCATTGTCAAATATCATTTATAACTCATGTTAGTTTAACTAACTCGAGGATGGTTGAGAGTCCAGATGACGACGATGAGAAACCCCCTATCACCTCCCATGCTATTTCTCACGTAAAAGACAGAAGATAAGACAGGAAGTTGTTTTAGACACAACAGTTTCTCTGGTTGAATAATGTTCATACCATTTTTAATAGTATTTAAATCACAAAAACGTTATGATGTCCTCAATGATCTATGGCCACAATATACTGATATATCGAATATAGGAGCTAAAGAAACGACTTATTATTATTTATACTACAAACTAAGTTTAATGCAAAACCAAATACCTTCAAAGATCTTCCGACAAGTTCTTAAAACGTAAACATATAATGTTTATATTTTCATGCTAAAATTGTTATATTAAAAAAAACATGGATATATGAATAACTGAATAACATCGTACAGCCCACCTGATCTCATAAATATAGAAAATGTTATTAAAGCATCAAAATGATATATTTATTGCAAATGTCCAGAAGACTGGGATATTATTTATGAATATGTATTAGATCTATCCTTTGGAACGAAATAAGGAAAACAGTTACAAACTGAATGGGCATTGTCAAAACTCTCAAGGAGGCTTTGTTTGTATCCCAGGTAATGAAATATAAGTCTTATAAGAAGCTCATGTTTGTGAATAATAGAATGGTAAGGAAATAAATGATAACGAACAATTAAATGAAAAAAATAAAATATATATTTATTTTCTTATTATTAATTCAAAGATGTGTATATAATTATTACATAATCAAGGAATGTCAATTTAAAAGATTTTTGTAAAAATGAAAATTTAGCTTCTTTTAATAAATATATCAAAAGTTTCGTTTATTTTAGAATATTTTACTTTTTATGAGAAAAGATTTAAGTTCAATAAATGGTTGAATAGATTAGATAAATAAATATATTCTCCAAAGTTATTTTATAAAAAGAAAGATTAGATATTTCTTCTGAAACACAAACAACATCTAACAAATATTCTAATAAAATAGTTCAATGGGGTTCATATTTCTCAACTTCAAAAAAAGTGATTAGATGTAAGAAACAATTACAAGAAATACTCTCTGATCCTCTTAACAAATACTTCTTATTGTACTTCCATTGAACCTCTTTTTACTGTTTGATCCATAATCATTTATAGACCAACTTTCTACAACTTTAGTAACAATAATATAATCTACTTTATAATTATGTTTTATTATTACTGATAATTTTTTTTTGTCTCTATGTATTCCAATGCATTTCCACGGAGAGACATCTTTAAGAAGATTATGATGTGATGTCAAAAAGAATTGCAGTACCCATAAGGATATGAAAGAGCGTTATATTATTGAAATAAGTCCATCGAATCTCAATGAGTTGGCGGTCAATATTGACCTTCTCCTCTCGAGAGGAGTCGAATCTGCACCCTCAACACTGATAGTCGAACACGCTCCACTTGGTTTTGAGGCTTCCTGAATAAATTTAAGGAAAAAGTTAAATATGTATTCTGATATTTATTTAAAAAATCAAAATCATTGCTTGGGCGGTTATATATATATATATATATATATATATATATATATATATATATATCAGGAAACGACCGGGTCCCGGCTGTTTTTTGAGCGCAAGTTTTTGAGACACCAGGCCGGGACTTAAATATTTTTCTTTCGATTGTAATAGATAAAGTTTTTAAAAAAGGAATTTTCGAAATATTATTTTCTAAAACAAAACGTCATAACTTTTTCATATATATTTTTTTTTGAGATTCTTTTCTAAAAAAAAAGTCCTCTCTTTTTGGATTTTTTTCTAAAAAAACGTCCTCACTTTTTTGGAGATTCTTTTCAAATAAAAAAAAAACGTTGTCCATTATTTTTTGGGAAATTCTTTTCTTGAAAAAACCGTTCAGAATGTCGAAGGAACGAAAATATATATTATTTCCCGACCCGGTTATGGACCGGCCCGGACCAGCTTGAAAAAATTAAGTACCGGCCCGGGTCCCGGCGAAAATTTTGTCCGGTCGTTTCCTAGATATATATATATATATATATAGTGTTGGTATATTAGATAGGATGATGTTTTGACGTATACACCATGGAAAAACAAAATAGTATTCTTTTAAAGAAATATTGAATGACCATAATTGATGAAATATATATACAAATAGTTTTTACTCTTTTTTGCCAATGTGATTAAGTAGAGTTTCATCCATATATCCACTAAGCAACTATCATTAAAGCAACTCAATGAGCCTGGATCCTTTCAAAGAGGTTGATTGATTAGGAGAAATCGCAAAAAAATGGCGAATAACAAAATGACAAGGAATTTTCTGGCAACACTTATAAAGCCCTCAAAATTATTCACTGAATAAATCGTCAAGATCTCATGAACGAAGGAAGTTTAATTTTATTAGTATAGATAATAGTTTTGAATGTGAAGTCATGATGTCAAAATAAAAAAAGCAAATAATAATTACGCTGAGATTTTTAAGAATAAACAATAAACAAATAGAAAAGTATTTGGTGGAAAGGTACACAAATACTTATGTTATTTTTACCTAAGATTAAACGAAATGATAGAGACGATTGAGTGTGTACCCAGGGGAAGGGTCGAACTCATGTAAACAAGAGGGATATTTCCCATAAAAAATAAAAATGTGACGTCATCACTTAAACGATTTGTCTGTATATCTAATACCTACACCATCTAAATAAATAACAATAATAAATAATACTATGGTGGACTAATATCGATGAAGCCACACAACCTCGTATATAATTTCATATAAAAATAAGATTTTATGACTCTGTGTAACTACATTCAAATGATTTTCAGCAAAAAAATGAAATTGGTTTAATAATATGTTATATGCAATAGATTTCGATTTTCAGGCCGAAACTCAGCCAATTTATTAACATCTGAAAAGGTTTGATTATTTATATTTTTCACTAGTCCTTTCTATCAAACAGACAGAGAGATAATGAGAGGAAAAGAAAGAGAATATATATATTTTTATGCCATAAATCATAACAAATCGATAATTTGACGTCATGTGTGACGTTTCAGTTTTTCTTTTCTAATCAGAGGAATCTAAACATTGCGTTCTGCGCATGTGTATTATCTATTATCTTTGGTGTGTACCTTTACCACATGGATAAACCAGAAATCCTCTTGAATATATCCAACACGGCTTTTTTATTTATTTTTAGTCTTATGTGCCATATTTTAATTTGCCTTAGATAATTTAAATTATCACTCTCTTATTGCTTATGTTCCAATCAATACTGTGGGAGCCAATGCATATCCATGCAGAGACACCTCTGATGTAAGAATTTCGAATTACGCGCATATATGAGGGTAACAATACGGAAAAGCCGAAAGCTCACGAATAAACAGAACTGCTTCTGTTAGTAACTCCGTTTTCCTTTATTTATATATGTTACAGTTATGTTGGTGATCCATTCATCGTCATACGGAAGATAAAGAATAATGTTTTCCTGTGTTTGAGGTGTTGATGTAAATAATTAATATGAATAGGGAAGAAGTCCATTCAAATGATTGAGCAAGGACATGGATGTAGTAAGGCCATAGAGATCATAGCCATTTGTGATATTAAGGAACATATTACTTTGTTTGCGAGTGAAGTAATGCTTAATTCCACTTATTTCTATATTATTTTCCCTCCTTTCATTTGACCAATTACGTTAGAGAAATAGGTCCCCCTTGCATATCGTTATAAGTCACCTTGCACCCATATTCGCCTTTCTTTTTGATTACAAATCCTATCTGTAAAATAGTAGCTGCTGCTTTTTTATTAATATTAGTTAACACGACACTGTTTACATTCTAAGTACCAAGGAAAAAAGCGTTTGCGTCTGTATTTTGTGCATTTATTATAGCTTGATGTTACATATGGCTTTTTAAATCATCAAAGTGCTTTTCATAATAGTGTGGGTTTTCTAAATGCAAGGCTTTTCTCATTTAATAGCTGTCAACGTAGAAGAAAGGCTTATTCAAGGGAACAAATATGTACAACACTTGAGAATGATTGCAATTTGTTAACAACATATTTCAACGTTTAGACACACTTTCATTTCAAAACGTGTCTGAAGAAGAAATTTCCATTATGGAGACTAAAAATACTCTTTAGAGAATAATTTCATAGACCAATAATTATTATTATTATTATTTATAGATGCATAGATTGTTGCATTGGATTGTTTATTAGTTTGGCTCCACTAATAGACCCGCCTCACCAGAACTCAGCTGAGTATCTGCTGATAGTGACCTATGTAGGAGCTGTCGTCCTTTTTAATAGGTCTTGCACTAAAAGTTCTCAGAAGTGAAATGTTAAAAAAATGTAATCCCCGAGGAACAATCTTTGTCTCCCGACACATCCCTCGAGTTGTCGTCTTATCTTTCTCCTTGTTAGTGGACAATCGCTGATAAGGGTGTGTGGTGTATCCTCATCGATGTTGCAAAGCCGGCAGATCGGGTTCTCAACCTTGAGATGCACTTTAGATATATTATTTGACCGCTCACCATTCTTATAAATTGTAATTTGATGGCATTTAAAGTATATAAAAAATATGAAACGTTTTGTTTGGTGACTCCTCTTAAACCTTTGCCATATGGTTCAACTATCTCTTAAGGATTCCTGTCTGAATGCATTATTTCCTTGACAAATAAACAAGGGTACTGAGATTGATGCTTGAAAAGATTTATTAGGCTGTTTAAACACTTCTATAAACATGACTCGTGAATAAAGCACTTTCAATGACTTCACAAAAAATATATATGAAGGGTTCTATTTTATTTTAGTTTCTTTGGTTACATAGTTAAAACGATATGTTGGTCCATGTTGTTTATAGTAGTTATTTAACAAGCATAAAATGCACAAATGATTTTTTCTCTGTAGGAATGAGCTACAAAAAAAGATTTTTAACATGTTGGTACCCAGCTAGGTTCACATTGAAGAAACTTTATATTTTCTTTTGATCTTTGAATGTTATGTATGTGACAGGATATAATTAACAATATAAATAGCAAAGATATATTTATCAGGAGACTTGCAATTCCATTAATTCCTTAAAGGCAGAAGGAGGCATAATTCCAATGTTTTTGCTTTATATTTTCTTGCAGGGGCGGAGTGGCCAGCGGGAGTAGTGGGACTATTCCCGGTGGCTGCTGGCCTCAAGAAACATAAGCGGCCATTGACAGCCTCCCAATGGCATATTGGGGCCTGTATAAGGCCGGCGAGGCCATAATTGTCCCGGTGAATGAATTCTTCTCCGAACTCCGTTCCTGTTTTCTTGTGTATAAGGATTTAAATAATCATGGGAATATTTTCTAAATTTGAAAACTTGTCATATTTATTCATATAATAACGATATAGATAAATATAATCTTAAAAAGTTGATGTTTTCTGTCTCTTTAAAAATGAATATAATGTAATATATACCTTGACTTTTGAGTGTTACTCATCTTAATATGATAATACCTAATAAAATAGTTAATAATAATGTTTGGGAAGCATTGTACAGTACCAAAGTTAGATTGATGCTTTATTTAATAGGAGAGATAAAACCAGATATCCCTACGCACTATTAAAAAGAAATAAACTCAATGCTAAAGGATACTTGAAGTGTACATCTATTTTTGGAGATATATGGAAAATCAAGAATGCTACAAATTGGCTTATGAGATAATGACAATACAGGAGACAATAGATGCATATTAAAAAGTACACAATCCCAGCATTATAGTTTATACGGAAAACATTTGTTCTTCTTTAGGATGTTAATTTGGAATTTATCTTAGCTCAAAAAATCTATTATATAGATATATATATATTTATATTTTTTAAAAGGTTAATGACACTCAATTCAATAACCTTTTTAATTGAATAAAGTATAATTTATCAACCTTATTAATCAGTAAGTTAGCTCAGTGCGTAAAAAGCATGATAAGCTCTCAATATTGAAGGCACCATTTCGCCTAATCCAGAGAAGAAAGGCTAATTTTGGTTAGATTGATTTCATAATTTTAATTCCTTCCTGCTAATTCGCATCATCCCAGAAGCAACTAAATTAAACGATATGAGCAAAGATAATTTGTATCTTATGAAAAGTGAATTGCAATTATTTTCGACAATATTGCAAAGAAATATCTCAAAAAATATTTAAGAAGAAGAGGAAAAACTCCTTTATTCTTCAATCCAATTTGTTTAACAATCTTCATATCCCTGGCAACTCTATAAGTAGAGAACAAACATTCATAAATGGCGTGGAAACTCAATTAACAAATGCATCAAAACATTTTTCCTTCTCTTCAATGCACATCCTTTATGTAAATAAAGGATGAATATACATTGACTAGAACAATTTGTTGTTCTTTGTTACAATAAATAGTTATGAATTATGGACATTATGCATATACACTTTTCTACTCAAATAAATAATAAGTACATATAAATTGCAGTTTTATGGCCTTAATAAATTGGTTGTACTCATTATTCTAACGAGATATAAATGTTTTTATCAGATCAAATGGGGCAACTTATTTTTTTTATGTATTACACTAAAATTCACATAACAAAATAGTATGCAATAAAAATAATGTAATCCTATGGATTAAAACAAGAAAACAGATAAATATAAAAAAGGATTTAAGTACGCCTCGCGGGTCAAGGGGAACCCTCTCCCTATAGGACTGGACAAGTGGTGGAAAGATACATCTCCCTCCTAGACCGAATCAATTATTAATAAACATTTATATATTTTATGAAAAATTGAATCCAAGTTTTATTTTTTTAAAGCATTTTTCGTGTTTTAAACTTTATATATTGACCATTTGTCCCCTACCACTTTTCTATTTACAAAAATATTGTATGAATGAAATATAATTTATAACTATTAAAAAAAAAAAAAGGATTTAAGTATGAAAAAAAATGAGGTTGTAATAAAAATAAACAAATACACTAAGAAGCCGTCCAGGGCAGAATTAAGAGGTGTGAGGCTCCATCAATAAATGGGGCAACTATTAATGAAAGCAGTTTAATCTCAATATATATATTCTTTTATAGCAACCATGAATCGTATATAATTTGTTTTCAAATATTTAGCATTTTTAGTCTCTAAATGATTATATGACGGTTAAAAAAATTGCCAGAAGGAGAACTTTATTCGATACACTAGAACATATTAAAATTCAACAATAAAGGACAACGGGGATTAATAAAAGTATAAAATGAAAAAAATATCTGGGGAGGGGGGATAATATGGATAAAAAACTTATGAGTGTTGGTGCATATATTTAAAGTTAATTGACATGCATAAAAACTTGTTTATCGTAAAAATAGTCAATTTCGTTAATTTCTTATATCTATATTTTGAAAACGGGGATAATATCCTGGATATTTTTGCTTGTATTACTTGATATGCCTCTGTTATCGATGCCTTTGACTATGAGTTCCTCTTTTACCAGGAAGTAGGCTCAAAAATCTTTTAGTGTGTCACGGCTCTGAATCTATTGACCAATACAAAACGTATGAATAAAAGTGTTTGCTTATGTCTGGAACAGTCCCAGAAGATGTGGTTGTTGTATCATTTTCTTTTTTGCAGAAAATACAAATGCTTCTCGGATCGTTGAAGAACTTTGATCGTTCTTCCGGGTTTCAGAGGACGACTATCTTTTAACCATTTTTCAGAAGAAGAGACAATTTCTTATCACGCGGATACTTCTCGCTGCATCCTTGTTGTTAATCAGTCTTCTTGGATAACTGAACAAAAAAGGATCATTTATAGCTATTGAAAGTTCCTTTGATATATGATGTGAATACCGTGCAGACTTTCATCCTGAAAGGAACAAGCGCCTCAAAAAAGACTAAGTCTTTTTTAAAGACAATACAGTCATTATATTGAAAGTGGAAGATGATCAGAGGAGTTCTGCAGCGATGTGGCAAGAAAGTGTTTGCACTTTAGGAAAGTTTAATCGTTCTTTCATTGTACCATCATTGTGAAAGCTCTAGTTTAAACACGACTTCCTTACTCCCAACACTCATCTGTTTCATGACTTTCGAGAAAAGATAAAGTTTTCCCACCACTCTTTTGTAGCTTGTCCCTGATTTATTGTTAAAAGATCCCACTTTGTTTCAAAAAATGTATTTAGATAGAGCACCATGGCTTTGGCTCTTTCATAATTTCCTCGTCCGATTAAAATCCAAGGTTTTCCACATATTTGATATATTAGTTAGCGACTGACATACTCTTTTCTAGAGACTATGTAACATATCTTGAGATATGTTTTTTTGTTTGCTCAGGGTTTGGTAAGATGCTTTTATTTTATCTATTTTCTACACTACCTCTTCAATATGTGGGGTTACTCTTAGGAGATGCAGGACTTACGAAGGAATAAATGTATTCCATGCGTTTTTTTATATTTATGTGGAAGGATGTTTAGCAGAAAATAATGATATATTTTTACTACATAATAACTGGATACTCAACAGAGAAGAAAAAATAAATCCATTGAAAGAGCTCTTCAGTGACTTAAAGAGCCTCACTCGTTGTCAAACAATCAAGCAGTCTTGGGAATAAATAAAAAATGAAATTTATTTGTCATTCCTCTTTTTATAATATTCCTTGAGACTGAATATTTATACTTTCGCTGCTCAAGGAATATCACCAAAACATTCCTTCACTTCGTTGTTTGATCGACTATCTCTCTCATCACTTGCTTAATAACCATATAAGTCGGTGGATATTTACATTTACTAATTTTATATATGAATGTCTCTACAATTTGTCTATTTTTATTTTATAACCCTTATATTAAGTTATTTTCCTTAATAATGTAATAGTGAATTCTACAACACCCTTTATATATATGCAAGTAGTAAAAAACTTAAATGATTTGTGTTATGCACTTGTCACTTTCACATCATTTTCTTGAGTAAAATAAACAATAGACTTACAAAGAGAAAATAAAAAGCAAAAAGGATTTTTCATAGTTCACCAAACGTAAAGATTAAGCTTTTTATAAATATATGAATAAATCTATGTATAAGAATTACTTTGTTTGAGCAAAGTTTAAATTTTAATATCATCTATAAAACCACATCTTTCAATCTTTTTTCTGAGAAATGGAATAAAATTAAAACCTTATATATATATATATATATATATATATATATATAATATATATTATATATATATATATATATATATATATATATATATAAGTATATATATTTGTATATATATATATATATATATATACACCATTTTCACTCTCCCTTCAAAGACAATTAAATTTCCTTTCAGCCGATCACAATTGCTTTCTAAAGAAATATGAAGAAGTAAAAAAATTATGGGAGAAAAACAGAATTTGCCTCAAGGTGCACGAAGCACATCTATCTTTTACGTTCAAATATGTTTTTCCTTTGAGACATCTAGCACCAAAACATTAAGTTCAATGTAGTCTTGAATTTAAAAAGGTTTATTTAGCATCATTTTACGTAAAAGTTTGATTCGTTCAAATAAAATAAACATATGTATTCATAACTTTTTAAAATATTATCGATACGAATAATGATTACCTTAAATAATGCTAATAATATTTTAAGTGAAAAATTAATCATGTCTACAATTTAATTTTAAAGGACCCTTTTTTGCTATAAATGTTACTTTTGTAAGTCAAAACATTGGTGTTACATTATATATTACTAGCGTAATCATAACATTGCATTTTATAATAAATAACATAGTTTTTATGACAAATAAAATTGCTTTAGCAAATAACAATAAAATTACTTGATCGATTTCCATATATTATAAAATGGCTCTCAATTAGAAAAAAATTAAAAAGTCCTTATCAAGTAATAAATATTAATGATACTGAAATACGATAAACATTATATCTTCTCTCTTTATGCTCAAATATAAATATCTATTTCGTTAAAGGACATGGTAGGAAAAAGTACCTACCTTCTTAGAATCTCTTTTTTTCTTCTTATCTACAATCGATAAATGATGAATCAACAAATATGTACATTCTGTATACGTTGAAAATCATACGAACAAAGAAATATAAATAAATCATAACTTGTTTTCCATAAAAATAATGTCTATTATAATCTAATCAAATAACTTGAAGGACATGTCTGTATAATAATAATATGCCTATGTATAGGACAACTTGCTACACATAACTTAGATATAACGTAGAGAATGTCAGAGCTGTTTTTATATACTACATACAATATAGGGTGTGTTTTTTAATATGATAAATGAAAATAATGATTTTCACATTTTATTCAACGATTTATTTTATATTATAAGTAATAAATAGATAAAACTTCCGATAATGATCAATGAATCTTGCTCCTGATATCCTCATGTGCGGCGGTCCTGATGGTTTTCTTGTCCACGTTCATCATGGCGGCCAGTTCCCTTATAGAGGTGGTGGGATCGTCGTTGATCCTCTCCTGGAGCCCGTGGAGAAACTCTGGAATCCTCTTTTTGCTTCTGTAGCTGTTTTGAATCTTCCTCAAGGATGTTGCATTGCCGTTAGAGTCATTAAACTCTTGTGCTACTCGATAGACAATGGTTTGGGAAGCTTCAAGAACTCAATAATTTCTTTGGGCGTGCGGCCCGCTCGGAAGGCGACCAAAATGGCTGCACGGTGGTCTTGTTCTGTTGACATTTTCAAAAAAAATCCTTTTATCTGCAAAATGAGAACCAAATGAAGCCAAAACAGTTGTTTTTAAAGTAATTGGACGAAGGATTTCCAAGTTACGGCCTTTCAAACTTTGTTCCAATTGTAGGTCCGCACAGTGTATATATATATATACATATATATAATCTAACAGAAAACATAAGATGAAAAATGCTATTTATGAACAATTCCTACATCAAAAAATGTATTTTTATTTCCTTAAATACAAGTATAAATAGTATTTCGGCCTTTACATTTCGAATGATATAGAAGGATACACATATATTTATTGCAATCATATATTATGCATCGCACTCAGTATGTACAAAGTAATAAATACATAAAACATCAGATAAGGTGCAGGGAATCATATCGATATTATAATTTAAAATTATATCTTAGTAGTAGAAATTAAGCATATTTTATGGAATAAAAAAATGTAAAAAGCAACTAATGCACAATTATTACAAAGAAAATTCCTATTCTTTGTAAATAATAGTTTTAAATAGTCTTTTTATTCCGAATGATATACAAAAGATCGCATATACATTGTGTATCAGCCTCAGTAAACATTGTTTCCTTTGATAAGCGTTTCTGTAGTTTGATTTTTGCTCCATAAAAAATCCCCAACACATCGTAACCTAATTCGGTGTCAACGTTAGATGGCTATACGTAACAACCTTTAATAAATGCGTTTAATGTATTGGAATGAGAAGGAAAGGGGGAAAAATAAAATGAAATTGCCTTAAAATCATTTAAGCAATTTTTTTCTTTATGTTTCAAAGATATATTTAGTCAAAGGGAAATGCATAAAAATTAGCTTTTTCACTGTTTCAAAGATTGATGGTCTATTTTGTATATGTATGCAGGTATAAGTAGCTTTATTCAGGTGTTTATTCTTCAAAATATAATGCATTCGTGCATATGAATCATATAAAGCGCAGATGCGTTATGTATATTCCTTCATATATATATATATAGATAGTTAGATAAATATAAAGAATAAAATAAAATACATTTTTATAAGTATTTTTTGGTTGTTTTGCAGACATGTTCATTATTTTACGTCATCAAATACAACATCATCTTTTGTTGTAAGCAATATGACAATTTTAGTTCATTAATGTCGTACGTGTTTTAAATGGGTTTAAACTTATGATGATAGATTGATCAAATCAAAACCCTATATTAGTATATATTTTAGACCAGGGATGGGCAAACATTTTGACTTGCGGGCCACTATGGGTTATAAAATTTGAAAAAGGGGCCACAGTAATATATTGAATGTCCACTTTCCTTTTCTTTGGTCCGCTCATTTTTTACAGAAGGGCTCAAATGGCAATGAGGGTGTTCAAGAGAGAAATAAGAGTAAGGCGTGGCCTAAATGTCAGGGCGCCATCTATTGGTGAAACGCGGTATTGTATGGACAAGACGTAATTAATGAATTATGAAGCAATAATATTTTATTTACTGGACAAGCAGGCCGGATTAAATTGTCTAACGGCCGTACACGGCCGCAGGGCTTAGTTTGCCCATGTTGGGTCTAACCCTAAGAATACCATTTATTTGTTTTTGCATAATTATTTAATCTGAGAAGAAAAGAAAATAATCCATTAATCGAGAAAACTGTCATAAATCTATTTTTGTGGCTTTCATATTCAGATTTAAATATATTGAAATACTTAGAAAAAATTTTACTGTTTAATTATAATGTAAAGTAGATGCTCTAAATCATTTAGAAAATAGCTTGAAAACATTTTTTGGTAAGACAACGGTCTGCTAGCCAAGGGAAGTCCACTATTTTTATACGGACGTTTTTTATAATCATTTTTTAGACTTTATCGAAGTAAATATACTGCATATAAAAAGTAATACATACTTTGATGTAAACTAAATTTCAAATCCAATGTCACACATATGGTATTATATGAAGCCTACATAAACACACTAGTTTCCATTATTACAACTAAAACAATGAGCTAAATTAATAGGAAAGAAGCTCAGTTTATGATAAACGATGTTAAACTGTAAAAGTTTTGATATTGTTCTTTTTCTTATAAATAATTTCACAATAGTCGATGACGACATTGTAGATGATGCCCACATAAACTAGAAGGATAAAAACGAACCAATCACTCATATTTCCACGTAACGTTGTCAGTACCTTGAACATTAATTGAGAAAGCAGTGTATCGTGCTTTCTCGCAACTATAATGGCTCTCATGTCTTCATTTGATATTGTTTCTTATTTAGTCATCCTTTTTCCAAGCTAACAACGAATGCTGGATATTAATCGTACTATAGATAGGCTATCTACTCCTCAAACTTCTTAGTTGCAACAGATAATTGTAAAGCTGCTATCTTGGTTTTTGACAATGGCTTAGCCCTCCTGAGCTCTATGGAGCTCTACAGCAGACACATTTCAGGTTTTATGTAGTAAAACAGCAATATAATGGCAGGTCCTTTGAGGTGGGACAATTGCGCCTTCAGCGCCGCCGATTCAGCGCCGACGATTCAAACCAGCCTCATTAAGGGATTAATAAAAGGCAGAAATAGACCCAAAATGAATTATTAAAAGAATTTTTTTTTTATTCAAATAACGTTTTAAACCAATATCAAAAAAATAAGACTTCAACGAATATCAATACATGATTTTATTGAAAACTATTTCAATACTATGTTACATGAATACAAAATGAAAACATACCATAATGTAGCAATATGAATGCAGAAAACATGAATAAGCCTTAATCTTAATGAGGGCTTCGGGAAAATATATATTACAACTACATAACTAATAAAAGCATGGGAAGGTAACAATTTATAAAACACTTATGAAAACATGCCAAAACTATTTCACAACTTATTTTAACATTTATTTTCCTATTTTTAGATGTCCGAAGAGAGGTATTCTATTCCGATGGAACAACGATCCTCAGGATTTGACATAAGGGCTATCTTCTGACTGAAACTGTATGATTCCCTTCGCTATAAATGATGATTTTTCATAATATAGATATATTAATTAGTAGGTAACTTTAGATGAATAGTAGTAAAAAGAGTCCAAATAACAAAACTTTTTAGTTACAATTTGCACATACATTTTTAGACACATGTAAATTTTAGGCCCTGTTCTGAAATAAGATACTTTAGTTATATTTTAACACTATTAAAAGTACATGTAAGTGACTGTAAAGTAATTACAAACGCTTATAACTTTAGAAAATGTGCTTATTTGGGCATAATGACTTTCTTTTCCAAAAGGGAACTGGAACCAATTGAGCAACTCAATATTCTTTTTCCTTGTCTTCATTATCATATTCTAATGAACCTTGTTCATATATTGATGTAGAAAAGAGGACTTTAATCAGTCACTTTATAGGATAAGTAAATCATTTGAATTAAAATGAATGGTTTCAAATAAAGAGCACAAACGAATAAATGATGTTGGACTCGAAATCTTGGTTATCAACGCTTTAAATGATGTTATCGTGATTCAAGCAGCCTTCATTACACTAGTGTTTTAATCTAGCGATAATAAAATTATATATATATATAATAATAAGTCTATTGGGTGCCAAATTTATACACGAAGTGACGTGATGAATCTAACTATCCTGAAGGTCTCTTGGTTTTTAGTTGAAATATCTTACAAAATTAAATCTCACGGTTATTTATCAACTATTATAGAAACTAACAAAACTTTAATATTTATGATAGTTAATGAGCGTTTCACACATCATATCTGTATCGCACATTCATATTATCTTGTTGTTATCTACAACACGGAAGCCTTGTAATTAATTGAAAGGTATTAAATTTCATGAGGCTGGTGGAATGCCGGAAATTTCATACCAAAAGATTATATTGTTAAATATTTGGTGTATAAAAAACCATGAATTAAGCTTAAATATTTTACTTGCTAATTAATTGAAATTGTGTAGCGTAGAGGAACTAAATTACATTACATTTTGACTTTAAAAAATTGACTTCATATTATAGCTTTAGCGCCTTTTTGATATTTGGAGGTCTGTTTTCCTGCTCCTTCATATATGACGACAAATTTCCTACTTTATTTAATTGTTACAAATCGTTAGGTAGGAACCCAAACTGAAAGCAACGTTGATGGGAGCAGTTGCATGATACTCGGAATTATTTTTGATGATCCAAAAAGTGCACAATCCAATTTGATCTTATCCCAACAGTACATTTCTTCTGCTAATTTTGTTCTCCATCATTTTTTGCCGTTTTAAACATTTATGTCTTAATATTTAGGTTTTGGTAATTTTCAATTATAAATTTATCATAATTATTTTTTTAAGCTAAAGATCTTCGTAACGACATTAAAGAAACTAGAAAATATTTTTTTAACGCATATATCCCTTTATTAATTAAATAAGATTATATATTTCATATGTATGTATAAAATTGTTTGCATTAGAGATCATGACCATGAGAAAAACAAACATATATATATATTGTCAAAAAAGGAACCATGCAGTGAATGTTAATAATTCTAGAGAGTTATCTTAAATATTATTTTTAGATATGTTTCTTATATGCAACGACTATCCAATATTTAGTTTATAATAATGATATATTCCTCAATATTTTCCCCTCAAGCAAACATGAATTATTCCATTTAGTTTGCTTATCTCAGCAAGGTTCATCAAGTCAGTTAAAATATTATAAATAGATGTATACAAAACTAAAACATTGACAAGAAGTCTTTTGCATGTAACAGAGAGGTGCCGTTAAAATATAATATTAGCTGTAAGCAAAACTGCATCCAAACAAAAAATATTTCTTTAATGAACCATCAAGAGAAATTCAATATATTCATAATGACTTTGTTATATTGGAATATTGAAGCTGTAGAACAAAACAATATATTTAACCCCGTTTTATAATTTGTGTTATAGCAATAGCATTTTTATAAGAAAAAAATTAGCAACGAAAGTGACATACTTCAAAGATCTAACATATTTTCAATACAGGCAAATGAAGCAATCATGTTAAAAAAAGAATGGAGCGATGCATCAAAACAAAAACTCACTTTCTCAAATTGGAAAACAGATGCTTCCTCTCTCTTTCACTATATATATACATAAATATATAAGTATCGATATATTATATATATATATATATATATATATATATATTATATTATATATTATATATATATATATATATATATATATATATATATATATATATATATATATATATAAGTATATACATATATGTCGCAGTAAAGGTGGAAATCCAGTAGAATCGTTGACTCTCCTGGTAGATATCCCGATCGTATCCTCTCCTAGGAGTAACTACAATCGTGATCTACATATATCAGAAGAATGAATGACTCTCCCAAAAGAGATCAGGAGTGTTATAGGAGGAATGACGACTTAAATATGGAGATGATATGATGATGTTATTCAAACTATATTATTATGGTTGATTACTTCTCAGATGTGTATCCATTTATCATTATATAGGCGGTAATTTAGATATAATAATGTTGGTAATTTTTTTTTGTTGTATTTGCTTCCTTGAACAAAAAAATGAAATCATTTGCACCAAAATATAGAATAGAAATCGCAAAAAGAAATAAATAGTTTATATAAAATCGTTATTATCTCCATATTTAAGTTGTCATATCTCCTAGAAGAATAGGGATCGTAATCTCTATCAGGAGAGTCAACGATTCTACTGGATCTACATCTCTGCTGCGACATATATATATATATATATATATATATTATTATATTGTTTGTGAAATAAAGAAATGCACGAAGTTTAGAAAGGATTCCTGGAAGCATATCAATGCATTTCCGTTCTGTATCCTTGGGAATCTCTGTGACATCGTTGTGGTGAATTTTTCGAAAAGATCTTGACTATACCCGTATAGGATCAAGTTGCCACAAGGACCGAAGCCGTTTGACCACTTCATAAAATGGGCTGAAGGAAAATTCGAAAAGTATTCTGATTTCCCCCCGTTCAACTGAGTGATTGAGGCAAGTCAGACGTTAAAAGAGCTTATTCATCGGGAAATTACTGTAGCTTCCGTAAATTTATGCGGAAAAATAGTCAAAAATTGTGTTCTAAGTTAGGAATTCTTAACACGTGCAGGATTTCGTCATTCAAACGATATCGAATTTCATGCAAAATTGGAATGTATTTTAACGGTAAATAAAGAAATTCAATTCGTTTTTGGTTTATTTTAATAGAAATGTGAGCGCTCTTAATGATTTTCCTTTAAATATACGCTCAAGATTTCGTGGAGCCAAAATGTATTACTTTAGTAAAATATTAGTAAAAAGAATCATTTTTTTCATGTTCTTTCGCAAAAAGTGTAAGTATCAGTCATTATTAGCAACACACATCAGAAAGGTTTTAGTTTAAAACATGAACAGATTATTTCTTTGTTACACGCGTGTACAATATTGATTCATTTCAATATAGCAGACACAAAAGTAAATAAAACTAGAGGCATATATACACTCAGAGAGTGCAAACCTCCGCCGTCACGGGTCCTTATGAGCCTTCCGATTCGAATTTTTCACGACTGGGGGAGACGTAGAGGGACAGGGGAGGGTTCCCCTCGACGAAATTTCGAGAGGAAGACGCTCCCGGCACCCGATTTCACAGCACAGCGACATTGGGCAGAGTAGGCTAACTTGAAATATTTATTAGTATTTAGCTCATTTTGCATCTTAATTCTGCACTCAGAGATGCCAAATTTAATCACTTGTTCCTTTTGGCATTTTCAACAACTCCACAAAATTTCATTCGAATCCGTTCAGTACTTTTTGAGTTATCCTGCTGACAAACCAACACAACACCACCAACACAGTGAAAACAATACCTCCTTCGGCGGAGGTAATAAATAATTCGTTAAAGAATGTCAAAGAAAATGGCACCAATTCAAAGTATTTTCAGCATTAATGAAGAGACAAACGGAAGGCGTTGTCAGATAGAAGAATATTATTAAAGCATATTAAAATACAATTAAAAAAGAAGTGTTTAAGCAACGTATGATTGTGCCGAATATCGGCATAATTGTTATGATCTTCATTGTGGGGAAAGACTATAGAGGGAATTAATTTTTAATGTTTTTATAACGAAATATGGAATGCGATTGCAATCAGTGATGCTCCATCACTTTCACTAATTCATGATTAAAACTATATGATGTTATCCCTCTCTCTATAGTCTCATTTGTGCCGCTTTATTTTTCCAACATAAGATCTTAACCCTTATATCGTATTCAGCACTATGAAAAATATATAGGATATATGGAGTCTCACTTTCTCTCAAGTTCCTTCTGTCCCTGCCTTTCCCCTAACAATGGAGAGTTAACAGATTTAACCCCGGTAACTCTATCTTACGTTGTTTTCGGCCATAGAGATAAAAAGATATAGAGAACGGATTCCCTTCATCTGTAGTTTTGTCCAATATAAACAAAGTAATTTGATCTACGTCATCGTAAGCTGATCATAGAGATATAATCTATCTCTATGAGCAGCTTACGATGACGTAGATCACATTACTTTGTAATGGCGACAGCTGAATGATGTTCCTCTGCTATTGAAGGAATAAGCTTTATATCTTTATATCTCTATGGTTTCGGCACTCTATACTCGCTAAGATCCCTCGCAATAGAAATATTACTTGAAAACATGAAATAGAAATTCATTCCTTTTTGTCCTGCGTCGGACTCTGACGCAATTAGCTCCTTTTCCTCCTCATAAGATGAGTTCAGAGGACCCCCCTTCCTCCAAGGAGGCTAGCGATAGCCTTTCCGGCTGCCTGGAGCTTCCTCCGCTGCGTAGCCCTCGTGGCTCCATGCATTCCCTCTTCGGAAGCGGATCCTCCGAAAGGCTCATGCTGCTCACAAGAGTCCAACTCCAGCACGATCTCTTGGTCCAATCTCCAGTCTCTGAGATTCCTGGCGCCAAGGCGGGCCGCTCCTCCCCGTCGGAGAATGACAACGGGAGGCTGGGACTCCTCCTGGGCAGCAGCGGGGAGGATGAAATGACAGAGGCTGCTAAGGCCGTCATGGACTCGCAGCCTTCATCCTATACTACTTCAGCCCTGCGCCCTCGCGGAGTCATCATGAGCAAGTCACCAGACTGCTACTGCGAGGCCACTGAGCTCACGCCTGTAACAGAGCATTCATCATCAGGAGGTAAGATGTCACTAAAAATATGATTTTCTAATCCAGTAATTACTATATATAGATATAAATTTGGTAAAAACCCAGCAATAATAAATGACAAACAAAGTTTCAATAAAACGGCATTTTGGGGGTTTCCATATTGTTTCTAAAAAAGGTTTTATTGCACTAAGAATGTTGTTATTTCCTCCTTGTTTTACAAAAAGACACCTATTATGTATAGAGCAACACGCGTTTTGTGCTGCTCTGTGTTTTATTTTTTTTGAGAGGATTTGTGCGCATTTGGACCTCTTTATTTACTTTAAACAGTGTTATAAGGCTTCAATCCTCTTACTGTGACTCCATATTGGAAGACTTTTGGACGGAGACCTACTTTTTCGTGATCGAAGTCGTAATCTTGTCTTTGTAAGAAGTTTTTGGTCTATTTTGTCTTCTTTTCTTCTTCCCTTTTCCCTTCTTCGGTCGTACTTCCCTTGTCACTTTAAAGTTTAATTCTCGCTCTCTTCGCGCCCGGGGTGAGGACAAAAATAAACTAATGTCTTCTGGACGTCCACCTGAGGGAGCTCTAGAAGGGGAAACTAATACAAGGCTCTATTCTAGAGCAGTCAAGGCGGGGCTTAAATAATAATAAGGTGGAAGGAAATTCTTCTGACTGGAACAAGAGATTTAAGTGTGAGATCTTCCGTTATTGTTATTGAAGATATTGAAGATGAGTCCTTCAGAATTGGAGGGATTAAAACATATGAATGTGTTATGACATGGCTCTTTCATTTGTCTTTAAAGAGCATGAGCTAGCTGGGGCA
>CP045906.1:13390587-13430817 GCA_013387185.1 Caligus rogercresseyi | reverse complement strand
ATTGATTATGTTAAAATTAATCTTTATTATTTTTTACTACGACTTATATTACGTGGGTTTCGTAGCTTTTCCCCCCTTTTTTGTTCGATGGAATTACATCCGTGTAGATATGAATAGCATTATAGTGTTAAAATATTAGACTCTTTCATTATGGTTGGTCAAAATGCTCCTTCCCTTCTATTGAGGACAAGAGCCAACTGCGCCCTCAAAATTGATAGTCGAATGAACTTCCACGGAGCTAACGTCCTCTATGAGGATTGTCAATGCATGATCATTAGACTGTCAACGTATAGACTATTATGCTGCTTTAATAATTTAAGATTCGTACATGTTCATTAACATAGCCAGGCATAAGTTGTGCGTTTTTTCCTCATTGACAAAAGTATTTATACTTTACGCAACAATACGCAAAATTCCGCAACGATACCAACATAGCTTACACAGGCTATGTATTCTATAAAAAGGAAACTAATATGATGGACTCTTGTGAAGAAGGTGGCTAAATTCTCCATGGCCAGAAGTTGGCAAATTTATAACTGCACCACTTCTGGGTTCTGATGGCCTTATGCCATGGTTCTAGAAACATAGTTGCCTTTATAGTAGGTGGATAGCATATTAGTTGAAAGTTAACTTACTTTAATGCTTATTATGAGTGATAAAGTCATCGATTTTTTTTTTTTTTTTTACAGAAAATACAATTATAATTTAAGAAATCAACTTTTTAACAAACTATCACAACCGTCAATAAAAACAATCAGCGAACATACATGAATTAGGGGGGGAGGCAATTTATCATAAAAATAATTATCTTTTATAATATTTTTTAGGCATCATAACAGTGTGGTAACTATTAAATTTATTTCTTCATTAAAAGGACCTATATACATGAAAGCAAAATTTTTAACTTTTAAGTGTAATCCCAATTTAAAGTAAATTTCTTCTATTACAATGAGCCAAACTTTTTTTCAGCTCCTGACAATCCAGCAAGAAGTGAGAAGACGTTTCCAGCTCAGTTTCACAGAAAAAACACAATCGATCATCCTCAGATCGCCCATGAATACTTCCAAATACTTCAAACGTATTTGAAATTAAACGATACTTCAGCCAATACCATTTAAACGACAAATGCTTACTCTTTAAAAACTTTAATGCATCTTTTACAGTGCATTTAAAATCCATTCTTCCTATTCTTCTTTCAACTTGGTTTAAAAAGACATATTTAACATTTTCTTGAATTAAAACTTCTCTAAGATTCCTATTGTTAAAATTCCTCATGAAATTAAAAAAACAGTCTCTTGGTCCAATAGGTCTTCGAGTAAGTTTAATTTGTTGTTTGACTCTTTCCTTCTCTAAAATCTCGCTTAAAGTAAAAAAATCGCCAATGTAGTCTATTTTCCTTTTTAGTGACGTACCCTGAAGACATGTTAATCTACCATTATCTACAGTTGGTTCTTGCCAATTCATAAGAGCAAGAATCTTAAATATAATTTCCCTCCCTATCGTAGCACATTCTTCCAAAAAATATTCATGTTCTGCAGGGTATTAATAATCTTATCCGGTCCTTTACCATACACTTCATCTATTGAAAACCCGTATTGTTCTATTAATTTACTATTCAATAATTCAGCCCATATTGTGCGTGGTCTAAGTATCTTCTTGAACCAGGAGAATGTAATTGTCTTCCAAAACGACTCTATATCGATCATACCTAGTCCACCATACTTCTTTGGGAGGGTAACTCTCTTCATTGTGATTAGTCTACTTTTACCATACTTAAAAATAAATTTGAAGGCAATTTCTTGTACTTTTTTTATTAATTTCCTGCAATAAGTGGTAGTTCTCAACAGGTGAGTAATCTTGGGGAGCACCAGCACATTCCAAACGAAAACTCTAGCCGGTATGTTCGTCGTTAGTATTGTTGAATATTTGGCAACTGTTTTGTTCACCTTGTTTATGATGTTTTTATAGTTTTCAATCTGACCATATGAATCTAACGAAACAAAAGATCCCAACACCTTAAGACTCTCATAGTTTTTTAAACCGTTGACAATCACAGCTTTTGCACAGTTAGAAATGGCTCTAATTATTTTCCTTTTCGGTTCGATAGAATTTGCATCCGACTGGATGTAAATAAGCATACTAGCGTGTAAATTAGTCAATCGGACCCAGGAATCTCTTATCAATGAGGTAGCGGACCAAAATTGACCTTCCCCTCCCGGGAGTTGAACTCTAAGCTCTTAGATATGACTAATCATATATATCGCATACCTTTTTAATTGTATGATTTGTATATATAGACGTTAAGCTTGTTTTGCAATAATATTAATAAAAACTAAGTAGATCAATTCAAAGGCTTTTCTCAAAAAACTAATACCTACATTAAGGACTACCTCCATGTTTTGCTTTTTTATTAAGAAAATATTTAACTTACATAAATATATTTTCTCAATGATCACATTGGCAATGAAGACTCTCTCGTTATAATCTTTAAAGCTTTTTAAATCCTTAGCATTCTTTTCACACCTATATTAAGGGAATGGTTGTTGAACCTAAAGCGTTAAAGTAAAGTAGTGCATGCAAGGAAAAAGTAACCAAAAAAAAATTGCCCAAAATTTTGGTTATTTTCTTTAACGTTAGATGTCGCTAGTCCATACGATTTCGTCACAATCCTATTTAAACCCGGTTTAAAGGGATCAATTTTGATGATTTGAAACATATGAAGATAAAAAACGTCTCCAAATATAAATAATAAAATGAGTTAGTTATTATTTTCAAAGAACTCTAGCATCAAAGCAGCGCCCCTTACGGACTAAAGAAGAACTAAAATTTTGGCCAATTCCTTTTGAGAAAAGAGGAAGAATTTAATGTTATGCATGCACTACTTTACTTTAACGCTTTAGTTGGACCCATCATTGCAAGCTCCTATTCTTTAAAAAATAAATGTTTCTGCATGAATACAATAGCCTCATCTCTAAAAGGAAGCTCCCAAACAATCAGTCAAATTCAAATAAAATGTAAAATTTGCAAAGGCTGTATAGATTATGTGGCCAATTCATGAATATTCTCTTTCAACAAAAAGAGGAAAAAATGGATTTGAAATTACGTCATTCAAATGGATGAAGTATCCACATATGATAAATCGTCGCTAAAATGCACATAAATGTGACGTTTTCCTCTGACAACATGAGGCTCTGTAGATTGATATAAGATAAGGGCTTGTTGAATCAACAATATAAAAATAGAAATAGTTTTTTTTTGTTTTACCACAACAAGGGATTTCGTATTTTGCCCACTACCATTTAATTTTTTTCTATCGTAATATGACCAACGGTTCAGTGAGTTTTTATTGTGTATTTCCTGTTAGTGTGTTAATATTTTTACATTTTAATTAAAGTGAGGCAAAATACTCTCTCCCTTCTCTTTCTCTTTCTATCCAGGTAACACTAACAGCAGTTACCAAATGGTAATTGTACATTCTCATATCAAAAGATCAATTTTTTGGGGAGAGTACGTGCAAAAATGTATTTGCTTATATCTCTTAAAATATAGCGATTTTTAGAACACCAAACATATCAAATGAAAGCTTGGTTAACCAGCTTTAATATTTTGGTATACTAAATCATGTCAATTTAATAAGTAGAGAGTTATATGTACATTAAAAAAGCCTATCTCGCGTACAAAATGACGCATATAATGGATTATAAATGCGTCAGAGACAAAGTAAAATTTTGAGAGGATACCTTGACGCAAATCTAAGAAACACATTATTATTTATTTTTCATAATCGATTTCTTATAGGTCAATACAGGCTCTGAATCATATGATGTAAACTCAGATTGTACTGAATTCTGAATTGATAGAATGCAACCAAGGTCATTTTTGGATTTATCATCTAAAGTTTTACTAAACTTAAAAGTACTATTTTACTCTGAAGCGAACAAGTCATCTTCTACAGGCGAGTGAAGTTAATTGATACAAAAAAGCTATGAAATAAGCTAACAATACACACTCCATTTTTTCTTTGTTTTTACTGAAAACTTTGTTTTATTAAAAAACATCAAACATACGTCTGGTAGTAAATTAGATTTCCTTTAAATTAATAATTATTATTGAAGTCTGTAACGTCCACCATTTTGAAGAAATTTGCGAAAAACTATATTTTTACTAAATTTTTAAAACTTTGACCTCGTTGCGCGACCTCGTAATGTTGACCGATTTTGTTCAAACTTTGTATGTCGTCTTCTTTTATCACCAAGAAACAGTAAATCCACAATGTTGCTAACATTTCAAAATTTTTGAAAAATAAGAACAACATATATATATATATATATATATATATATATATATATATATATATATATATATATATAAATTTATAAATATTATAATCCCATTAATAAATATTATAATTTTCTTTCTCCTTGCAGGTAAGCATCTTCAAAAGTCAAAAGACAACGAAACAGAGGGGTTCCTCAGCAGATAAAATAATTACAAGGAAGTCGGGAATTACTTCCATATTAAATATAGGGATTCAATCTAATAGACTTAGAAATGAATTAGCTCATTGCCTATAAGGGAAATGGGTTGTTCGACCAATGTCAAGTTTTATTAGATCTTATAATTTGTAGCTTGAATATAAATATTTTGAATATAAATATTAGAACTTTCATCCCATGAATAATAATAATAAGAATAATAGTTTTTACAAATAAAGATTTCAAAAGACGATTGACATCAAACACTTAGTTTTTTATATAATTATACATCCCTGATTCCACTTACATACGACACTTGAAATAAGATAATACAAACTTAAACTAACGTACAAAAGATATGTATCAGCACATAAAGACAATAATTTTTGATATTAGGAGGACATTTGTCTGTTTGTTTTCGCTGCAGATAATGTGTTTTGTTGATATTTATTACAAACACGTAGGAATGTTTTCCAAGGCGGTAAATAATGTATATGTTACACACACACACACACACTCATAAAGTACTTACTCTACCTGGAATAGACAACAGATGGTAATTGTCCTATGAAACCATAGACACTCGAAAAACTATCACAATAGGTATCATCAGTCAACATGATTTTTTATTTAATAACATCTTAAATTTTATATTCCAGTAGTCCTAGTTTAATCCATTAATGGACAGATATGATTAAACAAAATAACAACTCTTTTTTCTCTATATGATCAGTTGCTTTATTCATTAATAATAGTTGGAATAGGAGGAGTATGTTCAAAGGATTCGAAAAATGGCATGGATATAGGCATGAACAAGAACAGAGATATTAGTATATATATATTTATGTATATATATATATATATATATATATGTATATATATATATATATATATATATATCCAGGGTGGTAAGATCAAATCTGGCCTTTTTCTTCTCTTAACTTAAAATACACATAAAATCGTTAATTTCTGTTCAATTTATTTATCTAGACATTAAATGCTTGTACAGATGTGTAGATTCTTCTTATTTAATCCATCCGCCTTCTGCGTCGATGACGCGCTGGATCCGGCGCAGAAGGAGGAGCAGGCCTTGGCCCTACCCAACTTCCCTGGCTTCTGCTTCATTATGGAGTATTATCATATATATATATATATCATATACTTGTTGACGTATGCAAAAAAATTGTCGTTTGTCGTTCACCAAAAGTTATCGTTCGTCGTTCATTGTTCGTCATTCTGAAAAATTGACGACATTTTTTTCGGAAATAAATTTTCCCATGAAAATGAAAAATCTTTGTCCTTTTTTGGCACCAAAAACGAACGACGAAAAACTTTGTCGTTCATCGTTCATTCTCTCTTTTCATCTCGTATTTTGGTAAGAATGACAACCATATTAGAGTATATGGTTTTTCATTTACTTTTCAATTACAGCCGAAGGACCACAATTATGAGAGGAGCTCAAGAGGAGGAGGGAGGTGTTGCTTGTTTGTTTTCTCTCTTGTTTTCATTCTGTATGTACTCCCTTTACTCTACTTTGCCTTACTTACTCCTCAAATATATATGTATGTACTGTGCTTCTTCAAATATTAATTAATTTCATGTTTCCCTCTCATTAATCAGGAGGGAGGGTGCCCACAAGTCAATTGTGGTCCTCATTAACGAAGTCCTTGGACAAAGAGAGGGGGCCACAACGGAGATGCTAATTATTGATGGCTGAGAGACTGTCCATTAGAAAAAAGAGACTTGCAATCTTATATCACTCATTCCACTACATTATTTATATTGATGATTGCTTGGACGAATAGGGACGTATAAAATGGAAGTTGGCATACTGCTACAAAGTATCACGTCACTAGCAGCTCTTGAGTGAACATTAATTCTCAGAAAGAAGTTCATCCATATATATATATATATATATACAGGGGCGGAGTGGCCGCCGGGAGCACCGGGACTACTCCCAGTGGGCCGCTGGCCTCAAGAAACATAAATGGCCGTTGACAGCCTCCCAATGGCATATTGGGGCCTGTAAAAGGCTGGCAAGGGTATAATTGTCCAGTGGATAAATTCTTCTCACTCCGTTCCTGTATATATATATATATATATATATATAGGAGGAAAAAGTAAACAAAAAAAAATACCCTATTTAAAACCGGTTTAAAGGGATTAAGTTTGATGATTTGAAATATATCAAGATAAAAACGTCTCCAAAGATAAATAATAAAAGGACTTTGTTATTATTTTCAAAGAACTCTAGCATCAAAGCAGCGCCCCTTACGGACTAAAGAAGAACTAAAATTTTGACCATTCCTTTTGGGAAAAAAGGAAGAATTTTATGTTAATGCATGATCTACTTTACTTTAACGCGTTAGGAGCATTATACCCTTATACGATCATTAGAAAAAGTGTTCTGATTCCAGCATCCTCAGTGTGAATATTGTTATTAGCTATTTGAAAATTTTATCTTTTAATAAAAGCAAATCAACATAGACATAAAAAATTGAGGTTTAAAATCGATCCTTAAAAGTTATATCTTTTATAACCACTTTGCAATCAATATAAGCATGATCCTTCACTTTATTGATAACGGTGAACATATTTCCCTTCGAATGGCATCAAAGTAGTTCTATAATATGGCCATACATATATTATTTTATCTCTTAAGAAGATTAGTTGTGAGATACTCCACAACTGTAGGGATCAAACTAAGACTATTATGTATTTATGTATATTGGTATTGATAATATAATTGTATGCTTGGAATGGAATGGTAATAAAAAAGAGTCACCTTTTTATCAAAGTCGTGTAAAAAACAGGAATACTGAAACTGTGTTACAAAATGGTCTTATAAATATATATTTCAAGGAACACTCAAACAATTTATGGGCTTCAACTTCACCTTGAGTGGCAAGATAAGCGTTTTGCATTTTATGTTCATTAGCATGACCTCAAAAGTTTTTAATACACTTGCACCAATTATTAAACTATTCAGCTTAACACTTACTCATACAAGAAAAAATGGTTATCGTGACCATACTTTAATGCATGCTACTATTTATGTCAAAGTTATGATATTTCATACTGACAATAAAAACAAATTCAAATCCTCAATTTTTGCAGCCTTAAGAAATGAGCAGTGTTGTTGCAAATTATTTTAGTTTTTGTAAAAATCAGTACTCTATCCTTATTTCTGAAGAAGTGACATAAACCTCTTTTATTGTGTTTGTGTTTTGTAGGTATTGTCGAAAAAAATAATAATGAAAAAACAAGGATCGATGTGTTTTATTTCTTATCGAAATAAAAACATAGTCTACATTATACACAAATGAGATTTATTGTTTGTTGAATGTCAAAATGGTATAGTTTTATTTATCAATATCAATACTTTATTTCATATGCATCTTGTTTTCTGAAAATCAATAAAATACATTTACATATTTTTCTATTAAACATGTTTGCATTCATATATTAACTTTGTACTTCCTCTAAATACTTTTAACCTTTTATTTAAAGATATTAAGATCTATAAAAAGGAATATATTTCATTACTTTCTGTTATTGAAGACATGCAAGTATTTATACCTTTAAAAAGGATCGATTTCTTGAGATACATACTTATTAGTTGAAAAATTCAAGATGCTTATAAAGTAGAAAAATTCTTTGGAAGTATTTTCTGCGTTAAACAAAACACAAACACACACATGTAGCAATCGATTTTTAATTCAGAGAGAAAAGGCTATCTAGATAGACACAAAACGCTTCCTTATCAATTTAATACAATTGAATTATTAGAGGGTTTATTTTTTTCACTCTTTATAGATAATCAAGTGTATGAAACAATAATATAATTGAGCATTAATTATAGTGTGTCGTGTACTCTCTAAGAAGAAATGGCTCTACTCGTATTGCCATTAAATTTGTTTCTTTGGTGAGATCATGTACTGATCTCCGGGTAAAAATAATTGCCCAAAGGACTAACATATATATTTATTGATTAGGAATCACTTTTCTTAATCCTTCAAAGTGTTGTTCTCTGACAGAAATATTGGGTGGTTTTGGAGGCTTGGTCATAAAATTACGATTATTAGGATAATTAAGATAAATACTATACTATTTGAAAATATTGCCAAACCAAGTGTAAGGGGTAGCTTCGCATCTCTTGCTCGTAAAAAGCCAATAATATCAACAAGACCTTTAATGCTGCTTGTTGAAGTGCTTTGATCTATATATATATATATATATATATATATATATATACATATATATATATATATATATATATTTCGATTTCTCTTTGACCCCTTGGCCTCTGCTTAGTTTTTTTTGAGTATGTAATCTTGCTACAATCAGTTACTCAAGGAGTTTAGTCTTTCTGCACGTATATGTCCACATATTTGATCGGCTTGCCACATTTTGGAGTCCAACAATTAGGGAACAATCAATAATTATTCTCTTTGAAACACTTTGTCTATGTTTTCCGTATACTATGTTTGTAAAAAAATGAAAACAAATAATACTTTGTATTTCTAAGTTATGTAACGAAAAATATGCCGACAGCTCTCGTGACCTCAAATCATTTTCAAGTTTTGCACTTTGGTTCCTGCACCCGGTATATATGTACATTATCTATAATATTTGCTTTTGTCATTCCAATCAACTTGATATTGTATCTGTATAACCCCTATCATATATACATATAACAAAGATACTATCTTATATATAATATATAGGTATATATATATAATACATGTGTCTAGTCTTTTTAATTTATCAATGCCTATACAAACACTTCTCTCCCACATTCACGTTTCCTCACAAGGACTCTTTGTCATATGTTGTATTTGGGAGTGTGTGCACATGTAAAATACTTGGTTTATTTTCTCCTTGTGTTTACATGTAAAAGGCATCCATGTAAAAGCAACTCCCCTTGTCACATTGATCTCTCTCAGTTCTTTTAATCAGGAAAAAAGAAAAGGGTCTTTAGTATGCATAATAATAATAAGATTATAGAGAACAACAAAGTAACCTATTAATCAATTCCTCGTATGACAAAATGGTAATCAAATTACTGACACGTGTAATTGTAGGAGTCATGTGGGGAGGGGTAAAAACCGAACAAGGCAATTTTTTATTTCTTACCATTCCACATAAACTAACCAAAGAGTTGAATATCTTATTATCCTTTTATATGATTAATGTATGCAGTGACGCTTTCAAAAAAGTTTTTGACGAATTTAAGATGTTCTTTATTTTCTATTTTTTAAAGTGAGTAAATAAAAGACTTGTTGAAGAAAAAAAGGAATAGCCATATAATTATTTCCACCAATCCATCAGGTCATTTTATATATTTTTAAAGCATTTTGCACCTACGATTCACTCGTGACTGAGTGAACATCAGTAATTCAGCCAGAAGAAATTTATACTTAAAACTACTGATTGTCTCTTCTTCATAAGCCTACATCCATGACGTCATTGTCCTTTCAATAGACTCTTCACTTCCCACCTTCTAGTATTAATTGAAATAATAAGGAACTCCTCATACTCCAGGGAGGGAAATAAGCTCTTGTTGTTAGTTCACATCTGTCGATAAATAGATCCTTACTATGACAGTCGGGAGTAATAAAAAAAGTAAACAGGGATACCAAATGACAACAAATAATATTCGCTATCCATATACATATGTTGCAATTTCCACGTCATGAACGACAATGACGTCGACCAGATTTACCAACACAATATATATTTTGCCTCTTTAATTCAATTTTGAACAGTAGTATGATACATAAGTAAATATGAATAAGTATACTAGCTTTCAAATGACTCATTCCAACCTCTAGGATACTCTTTGATATTACACAAAGTTTGACCTTCCTCTCTGTCGGAAGTAGTCGAACATCCACCGTCATCATTAATAGTCTCATAAATCCTTCTGTTTACGGAATTACATCCATGTGTTTTATAAATATTACATGATAGTATGTAAATCATTTCAACATTTTCTAAGCAGAATCAGTCCGGAATTGCTTCAGTGAACTATTTTGTTGAAACACTGTTTAATAAGAACAGGTCGAGCCATAAATATAATTACCTTTTGAGAATAAGTCTTGTATTATCTCAAACCCTTAAATCTAATATGTATATGAAGTTTCTTTAAGTATACACTATTTAATATATACTTGATTTTTTTTTTCAAGAAGCGAGGCAAGAAGGCAGTTAATTCATTGAAATTCCTCCAGAATAATTAACTTAGCCTTCATTCCTAGGTACTAAGAGCTCCTTCAAAATGAGTAAAAATTACAAATTCCTTGCATGAAGAGGAAGAAAAACAAATAAAAATATTTTCTATAATACCTTTATAACGATTTACATTTTGAAAATACTTTGTGTATATACTTTGAAATAAAAAGTATTATTCGAAGCTCATTTATATAAATTTTATGCGTGAACTTCACTCTTAAGTGCAAAGGTATTTATGATATTATATATATATATATATATATATATATATGTAAATGTACATATATATGTAGTAAAGCTTGAATTCGAAAATTTTCCTGCTTGTATACCTAATGTAATTTCGTAAACATATTTTTGATCTGAGCTTTGATTAAGTATTGTATATTTCCTACAACTATTTCAAAACTTTATTGAATTTTTGGTGAAGTCTTCTTTACTTCTCTTCAACAAGTCTTTTTATTTACTGACTTACAAACTTATGTTCATTTATTGGCACTAAATATTATTTGATTTTTTTTGCCAAAAATAACAAAGTCATAAATTGATCATGACTAGTTTAATAAAATTATTTTTTTCAAAATAATTAATATCAAAAAGTTTTGCTTCATAACGAAACCTTAAACGCAATTTGGGGGGGTAGGGAGGCTCACACCAAAAAATCCATTTTTCTACGATCATTTAGTTTCTTATGACGCACTTTCAAAGGGGTTGAAATTTTGATATCTTAATATTGGGTTTTTATATACCCCCCTTATATATATATATATATATATATATATAATATATATATATATATATATATATATATCTATATATATATATATAATATATATATATATATATAATAATATATATGATAGTAGGCTATTATTAATTTTATGAAATTATGATAATTTCTTGGCGTCTTATATGTTCATAGAAATGCTCAACTTAAATTATACAACTACTACTTTTATGAAAGATAAAAAAAGTGATAATAGTTTATATATATCAGTTTTTATTTTTCTCTTAAATATATTTCATTATGATTATTTTCTAAGAAGGATTGTCAAATAATAAAATAACATATTCCCAATTAAAAATACTCTTTAGCGATTACTTCTTTCATTCTGTGTTAGAAAGTATACGTATACAGTCCGTTCATATTAATTATCTCGGATTTTTATAATACATATAAAAATTCAGGGTTTTTTTACAAACATTTTAATATTTCTTGACTTTAAAACATCGTTATTTTTATTTGGAAAGTAACCTGGGTAAAAAATCAAAAAATATATAATACAGAAAATATATATATTTATGCAACTACAATTTAACGTAATGACAAGAACGTGTTACCCATCAATATTTTTTATAGAGTGACAAATATTTCATTCCTTACCTGGTTGGGACTTGTATATATTTGTTGATTGGTAATATTAGCTATATTGCTACGTGCCTTATACAATAAACAAAAAAGAGCAGTCCTAGAAATTTATAGCCGAAACATGCTCGTTTCACACATAGACATAAGCAATTTCGAACAAGAAGACAAAAGTTTTTTGTTTGTGAACATGATTACGAACAGTGCCAATTAATATTATACCTATATATAGATATATAATTTATTTATTTATTTATATATATATGGCTTCATATATTTATATAATTTTATTTGGTTCATTTTGAAACCTACTTAGATTATTTTTCCCGGCTATTTGTTATCAAGAAATATTATCAACGAGATTTTTTTTGTAGATAGGACCACCTATAATTTAAAAAAATATTTTTTAACGATATAATATATATATCTAACGAGATTTTTATGAATAGCATTATAGTAAAAGTAATCATCACCTATCAATTTAAAAAATTCCATTTTTCGAACCTAACGATGAATATTTTTTTAAATATCTCACAGCTCTCTTTATCAACATTAAATTCGTCGCGTCGTTTCAGTGTGAAAGAATGTATTTTTCAAGTAATATTGTAGTCAGTCCAGGCCTTTGACACAAGCTGGTGGCAATTCTCATGGACCTATGTCGTCTGACCCTTTATCCTCAGCTTCAATCGCGTGATGATAATTTGCTTGTTTGTCGACATTTTGTTCAAAAGTGTTGATATTTATCGACATTGGTTTTAACAGAATTTGTAGAAAAGTATACACCTTTACCTCTTATTAAAAAAGACCGATCTTATTTTTTCATAGACCGGACGGTAGTGATCACGGCCGTTTTCCACTGACATACGGCTCAACCGGTTTACCTATATTTTTAGAGTTTTTCCGTTCAATTTTTAACAAATAGCATTTATAAATAGATATAAGTAGACTCGGATATTTTGCAGCATCATAATTCAAAGATAAAATTATTATTAGAATTTGTTATTACATAACGACAATCGATTTTTTTATTTGATATCTTTCCAATGACTCCTTCTGGAGTTATTTATAGTGCAGCTTGGTGTAGAGACAAGAAATCTAGCTAAAACTTAACAAAGTTCCGGCACACCAAAAAATTATCCATCATTAAATTGTACTTCATTTTTCGCAACCAACTAGGTGTATGCCTTAATGACTTTAGCCTCTATATTTTTGGACGCATATAAAAAATTATATCTATTTTCGGGTTTTCCAGTGTCGTAGAATTTCTTAATAAACGAGGTATCCCCTGGAGGTGGAACTCAAGGATGACATGTTTCAATTGTCTTGAGTTTAATTAATTGTAGGTTGTTTATTCAATAAATTTGTTGTTGTATATTAGTTTGCCTATTTTTGTGAGCAATATTAATTAATAAGTTATCGTATGACGATTTTTTTCTTTTGTTTTTTTTGTTAACAAGATGTAATAAACAATTAAAAAGAAAAATATAGAGAAGGATGAATATAGCCTTTTATTTGGATATTTCGATTATTAACGACGAATATTGGTTTAATGATAATCTATTGTTTTAAATTATATAAAAGTAGACTTATTCGACAGACATTTTGCTCTTTAATATTTGTTGGTGTTAAAAAAACAACTCAGTAGAATATTTTTAATTGCTAATTTTTGTCATCTGTTGTTGTTATAGTTTTTTTTTTGTTCAATAGCCAAATAAATAATTTTATAACCGAAAAAAAGTGAAAAAGTTGAAAGGATTGTCAATAAATATGAGTGGGAAAAAAGCAAAGCTTTTGTATCATAGTACATCCAGGAGAGTATGGAATAAATCTCGGTAAACAATCTATATTATGAGATACATTTTTTGTAATTGTGATGGGTATCATTTGGAACCCAAACTAAAAAATCATTGCTTAAAAAAACAAGTATTGTATATATATATATATATATATCTTTCTAAGATAAAAATTCTACAATAAGATATATATTATAGATATATATATACAATACAAAATTAATTATATTATTTTTTTATGTGAACAAAATGTGCACAAAATGGCTGTTATAATAAAGCCACAATCAACATTATTTTTGTGGCAAATGGTTGGATCTAAGAGTATTATTATCCGACAGGATTTTTTTTGTTGATCTGATGAAAAAGTTTGAGTTTTAATTGGTCGACCTCATATTTATGGATATACCTAATAGAAGCAATAAAACATTTGGTGCCGACGAACATCCGGCAATATGTTGTTGTTTTCGAGGGCGGGCCCCCAATGATACCCACCAAAATTACAAAAATATCTTAAAAGATACATTTATTTAAAATTTTTTTCCATACTCTGTTATGTACTTACATACAAAAGTCTTGTTTCGCGTCGACAGGGATTAATCCTTTACTCAGCCGAAATGGCACAATTATTGATTTTACTGTTAAAATCTTAGCATATATGGATCCATTCACTCGAAGCAATTGGACATAATATTAAAGATATCAAATGATTGTTGAATGGTGAGCGATCACATCGGCTTAAAACAACATCTGATAAAGATTGATTAAGCCAATCATGGCTGGCATTCTAGACCTTGTATAAAAACCCCAAGTCATATCATCTTCACTGTTTATGAAAATATATAGATTTTATGAACTAGTGTTTAAAATTTCTGTGCATTTAATTTATTCTGTATTTAAGAAGTTAAAGGATCATAGGAGGTGGACTTAGAAGGGTACCGCATTAAATTCCAATGATTTTTATGAGCAAACATTAGACCACATAGACTAAAAAGCAATGAGCAGTAATACTCTGTCTACTTCATGTAAAGCGTTAAAGTAAAGTAGCGCATGCATAACATAAAATTATTCATTTTTCCCAAAAGGAATTGGTCAAAATTTAGTTCTTCTTTAGTCCGACAGGGCGCTGCTTTGATGCTAGTGCTCTTTGAAAATAATAATAAAGTCCTTCTATTATTATATTTGAAGACGTTTTTTTTATATTGATATATTTCAAATCATCAAACTAATCCCTTTAAACCGTTTTTAAATAAGATTGTGACGTAACTTCATGGACAGCGACATGTAACGTTAAAAAATAACCTAAATATAGGCCTATTTTTGGGGTTTTTGTCCCCTTGTATGCGCCTACTTTACATACCGCTTTACTTACATGTACGCAGTTGTTGTGTGATTTTAAAGTCTCTCATTATTTGTTATTGTTGTCACTTATTCCATCACGAGGTGAAGGGAAAGAGGGAGCTTATTATTATTATTTCTACTACAAAGAAATAAACCAATTTGGTGTTTCTCCAGCAACATGTAGGTTTCTCATTGAGAAAAACCATGAAGGAGAGCAGGAAAAAGAATTGACTCATATGTTCCTCATTACGTCTAAAAGTTATTGAGCCATTGAGCCAATTACGAGAGAAACAAGCAACAGGAGAAATACTCGGCATTCTTTTCTATTATTATTATTACCTCCGCTCGAAGGAGGTATTGTTTTCACTGCGTTTGTTGGTTTGTTAGTTGTATTAATTTGTTATTTGTTGGTTTGTTGGTTGGTCACAGGATTAACTCAAAAAGTAACGTAACGGATTCGGATGAAACTTTGCGGAGTTGTTGGAAAGCAAAGGAAAAGTGATTAAATTGACATCTCTGAGTGCAGAATTAAGGCGCCAAATAGCTAAATACTACTAAATTTGCCAAGTTAGCCTACTCTGCCAATAGATGTCGTTTCGCTGTGAAATTGGGTGCGGGACGTCTTCCTCTCGGAATTTCCGTTAGGGGAACCCCTCCCCAGTCTCTACGCCTCCCCAGTCGTGAAAAATCCGCTCGGAAGGCTCATGACGGCGAGGTTTGCACTCTCTGAGTGTATATATGCCTCTAGTATTTTAGTGGTTCTTTGAATGAATGTATATATCTTGTACATATGCATATACAGAGCAAAGAACAAACAAATAAAAAGAAGCCAAGTTGCTACACAATTCAAGTTTATACACACAAATATATATTGAATCAGTTTCGTTGGTTTTACATTGTTTATATGTCTAAAAAGTAGTAATTTAGACTGCATATATCGGTTGGCACCATTATATTAACACTATTTTTATATAATTAATAATTATTTTAAAAAATAGGTACAATTTTTATTAAAGAAATAATTTTTCCTTTCTTTCCAAAGTGATATATCTGTAATACGACGTACATGCATAGCTCTCTTAAAACATACGTATCTACATATGTAGTCGGTTACAAAATAAACTTGAAATTTGAAGAAAAAAAAAGAAGCTTTTTTTAATAAAATTGTTTTTTTGTCATACCCGTTTTGATTAATATTTTTTATTTAAATCTCATTTGAACTACTAAAGCATAAAAACTCATTTTTTATTGGCGCCGCCCTAAATGGCCCATGCGGTAGGCATTCCGATGGCCAAATTTTAAAATAATTTTCTGACGATTATTTAAGCCTTGGAGAACCAGAAAATCAGCTATTTGAATGTTTTTAAAGAAAAGTGATAATTTGAACAAGTCATATATATATATATATATATATACAGTAAGTAGTTTCTTTTTAGGTTTTCTCATATCATTATTAAATGGGTTTTTACATTTAACTAAATATTAAGGAATAGAAGAGTTTTATTATATTTAAAGTAGTATCTAAAATAATAAAATGTAAAAAGGCGTCTTACTTTTAACAATAAACTCATATTCTTGTGAATAAGATATTTTTCATATAATATCTTTGATTTATTCTGTTAAGATATATTTTTTCTTTATGAGGAATTCTATCACTCAAAATTATTTAGTTTAATTATTTGTAAAATGACTTAATATCGTAATAGTAACTTAAATAATAATTATGTTTGACTGTTAATGTTTTTGGTCTATAAGTTCAGTTGCTATTTTTAAAGTATTTTTCATAAACTATTTTATTTAACAATTGTATACAATTCTATTGTATCTTAATCTTCCTGAATTTAAAATACGGCTAAAAACAAACGTTCCCAGGACTTAACCATGATTTTCTTAATGATATGTCACAAGCTTTGCTAATTAGTATTTAAAATAGGTTCCTTATCAACTGCGCATTCAATTGCAGGGCCTGCGATAAACTGCAAAATGCATTTTCTGCATGCATGGAAACTATGAGGGTACACAACAAAGTAATTTAAATGCATATTAAGAGTTGCATTCTTACAGTTTAATGAATGCGGCAGCAAATTATAGAACGTGTAGCCCTTAAATTGATTAATTGATTTTTGCGTTGCTGTGTAAAAATCCATTCGCAGAATAATAATTTAATTTTTGAAACCTATATTATTGGATCATTCATACAAGATAAAATAATGAGTAACTTTTTTGTATGTTCTTTGGCTCCTAGATCAGCCCCACACACCAGAACTCAAGCCGATAATAGTCTATCTAGATGCTAGCCTTTGTTGCGCAATAAAAACAAAAGTTAAACCGTGATTATAAGAATTTCCTCCAGAGCTTTAATCTTCTTTTATCTTCTCAGTTCATCGCCATTTTCGTTCTGGACACGGTATCATTGATGGATAGGGGTTTCGTCGTTGTCTTTACAAAGTCGACAAACGCATTTTTTTAGAGGAGTTCCATTTTATTATCAATGAACTGGTGAACGGCTGTAATTTTAAAGTATTTTTCAAAACGATTGCCAATGCATTAGGATTTGATTCATCCTCGAGTTTATTTGTTGCTATGCATAAACTCTCTATGTACTGCTATCATCTTATAATTCCAAAGTACATGCTAGAAAGCAATATCAGAGGTAAAATTAGGTTACAATGAAATAGGGATTTAAAGTGACTCTCAAAGTTTCATAAGTTAATAATGAAACCATGATATATATTTATCTTAATTGGAATCAATGTTCAATGTGATTCATTTCTTGGTTAAAAATTTTATAAAACAAACGTGTAAATGTTATCTTAGAGCACTCTTTTTTATATTGGCTCACAATAACATCAAGACAGGAACATAAAAAAATATTATATTTTTTACTTAGTTGCTATGAAAAATATTGAAAAAGATAAACTTCTTTATGGAAAAAATAAAGATTATATGTGAAAAAAAAAATTTACAATACAATAATCTATTCAAAATATGACAGAATTAGTCAAGGTATCAACACATCTTTTATTCTGTAAAAATATACTTGTAGTAGGTTTTTCAACAAAAAAAATCGCTTTGAGTTTTATTTTTGTAATAATTGGTAAGGAGAAAAAATGCAACTACATCTTATGGTATTAGGAAAAAAAAAACGCAGTTTTTATGTAAGGCATTGTGACAAATATATATATATATATATTTGTAATAATAATAAAATTCCATAAAATATATTTGTATTTCTAAAATATCACAAAGGTCGAAACATCTTTTCAATTGCAAACTTGATGATGCTCCCGGTATTTTTCCATGAACCCTCGGATTGGATGGATGATGTCATTATTTTCTCATATATCAGAAATGAAAAAGCATCTGTAATTAAGTAAAAGTTTATTTTTTTCTGATAATATATTATGCTATTAAATCCAGTAATCTTCTTCAATACAATATTTTTAAAAATTATAACATGACAAATTAATTACCTTAATCCTGCTATGACAAGATTTGGAACTTCTCATCTAATGAATGGAGTATGAAACAAATTAGGATTTGTCTGACAAAGAATAATATGATTATATTCTTTTGTTTCTATAACAATGGGCACTTCACATGCTAATAACTTACTTTTGGTGTAATGCAATGTTACTATTCAATTGTAGTTATGGCATAACAATAATAAGAGTTAATCGATATTATTTGTATGATGCATTCCTGATACAACTTTGAACCTTACACTTAAGACGGCATTTTTGAAAACAAGTCATTTGGTGGAGTGGTTATTGTGTTTATATCCTTTAAATTGTTTCATTTCATTTCAAATTGTAAATGAGTTATTAAAAGTATTTTTTTTTTTTTTGCCTATATGGTTTTGATAGAATTGCATCCGATAGGATATAAATAAGCATTATAGTATAAAATTAGTCGATCGAACCTAGGATCTTATCAATGAGGTAGACCAAAAAATGACCATCCCCTCTCGGGATTCGAACCTCCGCCCCCAATATTGAGAGTTGAACACGCCTAACACGCATGGCTATCGAGCTCCCTTATTTTTTAATAAAACATTCATCATGAGTTCATATGTAAAAAGATTTCTCATGTAACTCATAAAAACCAAAATAACTTCGTTATACGTTCAATAAAACGAATAATTATCAAAGTCTTTTTTGACATTCATCCTCATTTTCATCAAATCAATTATGTTGTAGAAAAAAGCCTCGTGGTTATTTTCAGAATAGGTTTATGAAGATCTGAGGGAGAATTAATATTTTTATCATCCATAGGGCACTCTGATATTTCTGAGAAAAAAACGATATAATGATCTCAATGAATCACAGGTTTTTTTGGTTAGTTAAAAAATTTATTACTGTTTACAATAGACAAAATATACAAATATACATAAACTAAAGTAAAGAACACAACACAACCACAAATTGGGGGTATCTGTGTTACAACAGTAAAAGTAAAGTAATCATATTTATACAGAGTGTACCAGCAAAATTAGAAAATCGTAAATCAATTTTTGCTTTACTTCTAGAAAACTTTATCTGATTTTTTATAAAGAGCATCTGAAACAAAAGTTTAAAAGAAAAATCTTGGCAATCTTTCTTATTTATTGTAGCCTCCTTTAGCTTCAATTACTGCATCAACACGGTGGTGGAAAGCAGCACAGCTCTTCCTGATGAAAAAGGTAGACATGTTGGCCCAGGCAGCAGTAATGGAGGCCTTGAGAGAATCCACATTGGGATGGGGAGTGCTGTTGGTCTCCCTCTCCAAAAAGCCCCACACAGCAACGTCCAGGATATTGAGATCTGGGCTTGAGAGTGGTCAGTAGTTTGCTGGCCAGAAATCGGCAAAATTCATGGGCAGAAGTTTGGGCCAAATGTTTGGGAGGGAGCTCCATCTTGAGTCCACACATAGTGGCCACTAGGGTAATTTGCCTTCAACCAAGGCAAAACATGATATCTCAGGACTTTCACGTAGACATGGCGGTCAATTTTCTCTCCGGCCCGAAAATAGTACAGAGACATGGTCTTCCCGTCAGATGCCACGACTCCTAGAACCATCACATGGTCTGGGGGTTTGGTTCTGTAGACTCCCTTGACTCATCTATTGACTCCGCAAGGTACCGATCGTTTCTCCGATTGTAGACCTGGTCCACTTAAAAAATCTTCTTGTCTGAGAAAGTGGTTACAGTGGACTTCTTCTTGTGAAAGGTTGAACGAATTTTGGTGCACCTTTCGAGCCTCTTGACCTTCATTGCCTCGGTTAAAAAATGCCTGGGCCTTCTGACATAAGATTTCAAGTTCAGGTCATCTTTAAAGACCTTGACATGGTACAAGTATCGACATCCATGGTCCGAGCCAGTCCCGAATTGACTTTGTGGGATCGTCCTTCGACGCCTCCTTGACCTTTCCAGAAGGTCCTCAGTCCTCTTCTTATTTGTTCCTCCACTGATTGGTGTCCTGCCAGTACCTTTTCCATCTTTTAGAGCCTTTGAAACATTGTAAACTGTAGCCAGAGAGCAGCCATCAATCTCCACCTTCTCTTTTTTGTCCACTTTGGCCTTAAGGGGGTCAGCGATCCTCTCACGATTCTTCTCTCATGACTCATGGTGAGGAGTGAGTGAAAACAATGTTTAGTAACAAGCGCTCTAAAGACTGGTACAACAGGAAGTTTAATGTAAAAAATCACAAAATCTCGCTCCAGGGTAGCCAGACAAAATTAAACTAAATTCTAAATTTTGCTGGTACACTCTGTATATTAGAAATTCATTATAACATTCTTCAACATTGTACATCATCAATCACAGTATGAGAGTGAGTAGTCATTTTAATAATGAAGGGTACTTATTCAGGAAAAAGGCATGTTAAAACTAAGAATGCTAACCGGTTTATATCGTTTCAACTCATACTAAAACGGTACATTTCCGCAACAACTTCCCTATCTAGAACAACATTAGATACGTTCAACTTTTGCTTTAGTTAAGATATATACATTTATTCATAATCAACATTATATATATATATATATTTGTATATATATATATATTTATATATTTGTATAATATATAAATATATATATACAATAGGAAGAATTATAGAAATATAATATTAAGATATCAAAATTTATCCCCCCGCGAAAGTTGCGTCATAAGAAACTAAATGATCGTAGAAAAATGGATTTTGGTTGACCCCCCCCCCCCCCCCCCCCCAAATTGCGTTCAAAGGTTTCGTTATGAAGCAAAACTTTTTTGTTATTACTTATTTTGAAAAAATTTAGTTTTACAAAATTTAGCTACGATCAATTTATGACTTTGTTATTTCTTGCAAATTTTTCGTCAAATAATATTTAGTGCCTAAAAAATAAGTGCTGACGCACCAACCATTTTTTAAATAACGGCTCCTACTAGGGTTCTTTTAAAGTTTCAAGAAGGAAAAAAGAAAAAGAGGGTACTTATGTTGATGTTTTTAAGTTATTTTTTAAAAATGTTTGCTTTTCACATCTTAATTTACATACAGTAACTCCCTCACATGGTTGAGAATATAAATCTATGACGTTGATTATATCCATAAACTTTTGCAGATGCCTCCGTTACTAGTTTTACAGCTCTTTCCATAGATTGTGAATGGCAAGGATACTTCTTAATTTTTAAATGATGTTCTTTTGCTTTTATAAGATCTTCCTCAGGCACAATTGGAGGAACAGACAAATTTATATTTGACCAGTCGATAAGATTTAAAAAATTCTTAGAATTACAACTGATAGTTTGGGTAGTTGAAAATTTCTTTGTTTTTAATATTCTTTTTTGCAAACCAAAACTTTTTCCAGGGCAAATATTCTTGTTTCCATTTATTTATCGGTTAGGCCTTCTAGCAATATATTTCAGGGTTGGCAAGAAAGTGTTGCTCTTGAGTACTTTTTCTATTGAAGGGACAAATTTTCATCAATCTCTTGTAATAAAGTTATGGCGAATTGATAATGCTTTGAGCCTTCAATAAAAAGAGGATTTAACTTGGTTTGAAATCATATAGGAGCGTAAAAATTTAATATACATTTTACAAGTTTTATGTTAGACTCACATGGACTTTTTTGTAAATTTAGGATCTTAAAATTCTGTTGGCTTTGGTAAGACATTTTGCCTCATGTAATGCTCCTGGAGACCTGTAGCAAAAGCTTGAATTCGAAAATTTTCCTATTTGTATTCCTAATGTAATTTCGTATAAATATTTTTATCTGAGCTTAAAGAATACAGTAGACTTTGATTTAAGTATTTTACTTTTCCTACAAGTATTTAAAAACTTTTTATTGAATTTTTGGTAAAGTATGTATTAATTAATTTCCTATGGTACATTCATAAGTCCGAGGTCCTTTTTGTGCGCCATCTGAATGTTTAAAAAACTTCTTCAAAAGGTAACTCATTCATGTGTAGAAGACAAATAATCCACTGAAGTGGTCTTTTAAGACCTAACTCGAGTCTTTTTATTACTCCTTACCATGTTCTGACATTGGTGTTGCATCCGTAACACACAACAGTGACCAAAGTGTCAAGTCTTTAATGTTCTTCGACTACTGAAAGTAGTTATTTCGCCTGATCTTCCGCTTTGCCACTTTTTAGTAATACGTGATCAATGTATTAATGGTGGAATTCTAAAAATATTTTTTTAAGAAATAAGAATTCAGTTTTAAAATAACAAGTTACCTTTAACAATAACTTCTTTTTATAAGCTGAGAAAACATTTTTCGTCATATATTATTATACCTGCAAAAGTTTATGGATATAATCAACGTCATAGATTTATATTCTCAACCATGTGAGGGAGTTACTGTATGTAAATTAAGATGTGAAAAGCAAACGTTTTAAAAATAACTTAAAAACATCAACATGAGAACCCTCTTTTTCTATTTCCTTCTTAAAACTATAAAAGAACCCTAGTAGGAGCTGTTATTTAAAAAATGGTTGGTGCGTCAGCACTTATGTTCATTTATTAGCACTAAATATTATTTGACGAAAATTTGCAAAAAAATAACAGTCATAAATTGATCATAGCTAAATTTTGTAAAACTAAATTTTTTCAAAATAAGTAATAACAAAAAAGTTTTGTTTCATAACGAAACCTTTGAACGCAATTGGGGGGGGGGGGTAAGGGGGGGGGGTCAAACCCCAAATCCATTTTTCTACGATCATTTAGTTTTTTATGACGCAATTTTCGCGGGGGGATAAATTTTGATATCTTTATATTAGGTTTCTATAATACCCCCTAATATACAGGGTCCCTCGATGAAATTGGCGCGAAATTAAAATTTGTGCAACTAGTTATTTAGATAGATAGGAGGCCGGTAGTTATACCATTATAAAGCTACTGGTTAGCATGAAGGGCATGATATCCAACTCGGAGCTGTCAAAGTTGACTTATGTGTCTCTAGAAGCGTTCAAAGAATGAGGAAATCCCTGGAGATCTACTAGGATCCACGTAAAGTGCTTAATAGGAAGCCTAGCCGGAATTGTCCACGAGAAAGGTAAGGGACAAGGATTTTGTGAACAAGGTCCAGGAGATCATCGACGAAGACTCCACTCGCTCATTATCGTGCACTTGTTGAGGAGCTGGAGGTTGGAGGAACCACAATTCAAAATTGTGTAAAAAAAATATTACGTTGCAGATCGTATAGGATACAATGGGTCAGATCTTAACCCCTGAAACCATGAACAAGCGTGTGGTCAAAGCTGCAAAATTACTTAACAAGCTGAAACATCCAAGGATCCACAAATGATCAGGTTTTTATCAGATGAGAAAAAATTCGGTCAGGATCAGTTAAAAAACAAACAAAATCACTGTATTTAGCTTCATGTCCAAAGATGTTACAAAAGTTATGAAACAAAAAGTTCCCTGCTACTGTGATGGTCTTTGGAGTAGTGAGCAGTGAAAGGGATGTGATGCCTCACAACATTTTTGAAAGTGGCTGATTGTGAACATGGAAATTTACCTGGATCTGTGATGGACAGGTGGTCAAGTCCTGGATCATGGAGGTCGTAAGAGACGGTCCTTGGGTCCCTCGGTAGCAGGACTCTGCACCGCCATGTCTGTGTTAGATCCTTAGAATCCCTCTGGTGCGCAGGAGACACACCTACGCCATGGTTGGGATGGAAATGGGTCTCAAGCAGCCCAGACTCCAATGGATTATTTTGTCTGAGGCTATCTTGAAGGACGGACTCATAGACGTGCTCACAACAAGAATGCATCCCTCATAACCTCCTTCAAGAAGGAGATGGCGTCCATAGACAGGGAGTTGTTGAAAAGAGCCTGCGCGCTTTCAGGGGCTGCATACAGAAAGTTATTGACGCTGAGGGGAGATTATTTTGAATAATTCTATAAAAGACATTCTCACTTTCCAAATGCTTTTATTTGAAATAAATTTCTCTATAAATAAAATAGTTGGTTCAATTTTTAATGAGAAGGTGTTTCGCAACAATTTAATCGGGGGACCTGCCATTTCTCATATAATATATTATATATATATATATATATATATAAGGGTGATTATTATTTATCGGATTTGAGAGTCGGGGGACCCTATCAGTTCTAGTATTTTACTATTTGTGCATAGAGATCATCTTGTGAAAGTTTGAAACGAAATCGAATAATAATAATAAAAACTTTAGTTGATTATATATATATATTAGGGTGATTCTTATTTCCCGTTTTCGGATTTGAGAATCGCCTCCCCTAGGATTTCAATATAGTGTATAAAGATCATCTTGTGAAAGTTGAACGAAATCGAATAATGGGAAGTGTCCGCTCAACGGGCCCAATTGCTTTAGTAAACTTATGTTGTTGAGTATTTTTTTCGCCATTCGATCGCCTCTAATGTCCTTAACTTTAATGCTATTTCAAACAATTTACCGCAAACTGTAGGTATGATTGCAAGAATTCAATTCAGGTTTATTTCTATTTACACCAAAATCAACAAGAAATTTAAGTTTTGAAAATAGTGATTTTTATGAACAAACCCCCAAAAATGACATTTTTGAAACATTATTATATCGTTTGAATTTGGCTGTACATAAAAAAATAAAAATTAATTTGAATCCTTGCAATCATAACTACATTTGGCGGCAAATTGTTTGAAAATAGCATTGAAATGAAGGAACATTAAAGGCAATCGAATTGGCGAAAAAAAAAATTTACTAAATTAAGTTTACTCAATAACTTTTGGGCCCGTTGAAGGGACACTTCCCATTATTCGATTTCGTTCGAAAACTTTCACAAGATGATCTTTATGCACTATAGTAAAATCCTAGGGGGAAGCCCGATTCTCAAATCGGAAAGGGGGAAATAAGAATCGCCCTACTATATATTTATATTATAATATTATCTAGATATATATATATATATATATAATATATATATACGTTAGATAGATATATCTATACATATATATATAATATAATCAAACTATATATTTATATAATAATAAATATACATATATAATATATATATAATATAATCAACTAAAGTTTTTTAATGAAAGAAATGGGGGGAAAAGGGGAAAATATGAGGGATGTGATGTGGAGAAAATAAATATTGGATAACTATATTTTAATCCCTTTTTCGTTCTCCTCCTCAATCAGGGTAGTAGGACTAGAGGTGTAAGGACAATGTTCTTTGTAAGATATATAAGTATTATAATACTTTTTGAAAAGGGTTTATTAAATATTAATAATCTATTTTATGTGTGCAAGACAGTTGAGGTGAAAAAGGGAGACCGCAGGTTCTTTTAGCAGCCTTTTGAATATTAATTTCAGGAAATAAAGGAGTTGTACTTTTAAAACGATTAACGGTTCACCGACCCTACTTACATAGAGTTACATAATAGAGATTCATTATGATAGTTCTATCTTCTTTACAAATATATGTACATAAGTTTTTTTTCTTAGTCGGTAACTAAATATTTTGAGTACTTGTCAGAGTTATGATTAAGTGGTGCTATAAGAAACGTGATGGGTTGAAAGAAAAGGAGAGGGAATAAAAAGCAATTGGCCTCCTACCAGCTATTGACGAGTTCACATCAATTCACAGAGAAGAAAATCATCCGTAATAATATCAATGTTTTCTTCTTTTTGCTCCTCGATCATTCGAATCCTTTGAATGGATGTTTTTCTATATATATATATATATATATATATATATATATATATAATATAAGCATTTGCTTTTACTGCAGAGAAGAAAAAAAGAATGTGTTTTGCTCTCATACATGACAATAAATGGATCATCAATCTGACTATTGTGAGGATACCTCCTATACGATGACGTCAATAACACTAACGTCCTTCACCATTGACGTCACGGGAGCCCCATGTGCTTCCCCCGACCTGATAACTCTCTCTCTCTCTTTTTATATATTGAAATAAAAAGATTCATATCTATATAATGTGTTGTGAGTTATTCGGTATCCGTGAAAACCCATAAAAAGAAAAGAATCTCCAAAAAAAGTGACGACGTTTTTTTAGAAAAGCCTTCCCAAAAAATTAGAGACGAGGTTTTTTTTAGAAAGAATCTCCAAAAAAAGTGTCGACGTTTCTTTTTTTAGAAAATAATATTTCGAAATTCCTTTATAAAAAAACGTCCTCACTTCTTTGGAAAAAAAAGTTATAAATAAATTTATGAATGACAAACGAAAAAAAATATTGAAGTCCCGGCCCGGTGTCTAAAAAAACGGAACACCAGGCCGGGACGCTCAAAAACAGCCGGGACCCGGGCCGGGTACTCGGTTTTTTAGACACCGGGCCGGGACTTCAATATTTTCTTTCGTTTGTCATTCATAATTTTTATTATAATATATATATATGTTACGAGCAATATGAAAAATCGGACATTCTGTAGAATTTTCGGGCAATTTTCAAAATGTCCGGGAAATTTGCAAAATGCCCGCTTTATCTAGCAATAGAAATAGTATTTAAAATAGTAGTATTTGAATGAAACATTCACATACATTTTATATAAAAATTATATAGAAATGAATATGAAAATTATAGCTTAAGTTGTTATTCTATTTAGGTTTTTGTGAAGTATAAGGTTTGTATTACATTTAAAAAGGATCAGTCGCAGTAAAAAATGGTTAAAGAGAGTTTAAACAAATTACACATTTTATTTTATAACAAGGGAAAAAAGAAATTTAGAAAAGAGAAGAAAAGAGTAATAACTATTCCTCAAAGAGTCAAAGTCAAATGTCAAGTCTTAAGGAGTGAAAATGGGAGCATGACAAAAAAGTCATAGATTCGTGGTTATATGGGACTACTTTATCAGAAACATAATAGTTGATGACGTCATCAGTGAATATTTATTGTAGGATTTCCTTTTTCATCTCAGCCATGGAAAACCTCTTAAGTGGACTGATTTGTTTCTATGTCAAGTGTCCCATCAAATTAGTTAAGTCGGTGTGGTCCCGTTCTAACATAACTCATACATTTGTTGTTGTGAAGTCACATACTATTTAAATCGCTCTCCAAGACTTATAAGTGATATAATCAGTTGGGGATTTCATTGCTTCACTCCATTTTCGATTAGTTACGTTTGTTGATGAGAGATGTAAATGAGACATGTTTTCGTACGGCCCTGAGAGAGGAAAAGGGTAAAGTATTGAGTCAAGTAAATGAATGATTGCTAAAGAGAGATATATATATATATATATATACCGGGTGCGGGACAGAAATTGTAACACTTACTATTATATTGTATACACCCCTCTGTGTCTGTAAAAAGGATTCGATCAGAAAAATTGAAAAATAAAAAACGTTAATGTAACTCTATATTTGAATTTCTTATTATATATATCCGCCCTTAACAGCAACAACAGCCTCCATACGGGACCTTAATGCCTGACAGACAGACCATATGTAATGATCGTCCATTCCATCCCAGTGTTCATCAACGGAGGCCTTCATGGCTTCAATATTAGGGTGACGTATTATGCAGGCCCTGGCCTGCACATGCGGCCAAAAAAAAGTTGAAAGGGCATACATCAGGGCTGCATGGAGGCTACTTTTCCTTACCCAAAAATGGGATGCTCTCTTACAAAAAATTCTGGGTGGGTTTTGCTGTAAGGGCTGGTGTTCCATCCGTTGGAGCACCACTTCTTGGTTTGGAAATGTTGTCTGAACCCAGGGCAAAAGTTTGGTGTGCAGCTCTTCAATGTACGTGGCTGCATTCAAGCGAAACCCCGGGGAAACCAAATCATAGCACTGAAGCTGCAAAGACCAGAGACAAGGCTTAGGTTGGATGTTTGATAGTGGTAATTGTTTTAAGGTCTTCATCAACATCTTTAAAGGCCACAAACCGGTCATTTATTTTATTTCTGACTGGATCCACATTCTAGTTCTTTTCATCACTGAAGATTATGATCCTTCCAGCTGGTGCAGATTTCAGGTCATTGATCAGACCCTTGGAACGTTGGAGATGAGTCACTTTGATTTGAGGTATCAATAATGGTCTCTCAAACGTCATGCCACCACACGCTTTGAAAGCCCTTCTGACCGTACTCTCATCAACAAGGTCCTTGGCATGAGCTCTCATGCTGATGGTTGGAGCCCTTTGGATCACATCACAAATCAATTGTGGTTTCAATTTGTACTTGACACCACTCCCAGATTTCCCTCGACCCCTTGGTTAATGTCCAGCTTCTTCTCGAGGCAGAAAATGGTCAATCTTTCCACGTTCAGTTGCTTGGAGATCTCAGTTGGAGTCTTACCCGCGCCATGAAACGTCGACACTTGAACTCTATGGTCTTGTTCCATCTCTCTGGTTATTCTCAGAGGAAAATGATATTAACATAAAAGTATAAACGTAAACACTGCTACCGAGGTCATTTAGTGGAATATTTTGTTCGACACCTCTCGTAATCTAAAATCGAATTCTTGTAAGTGTTGCAATTTCCGTCCCGCACCCGGTATATATACGAGACTTTAATTTGTTGGAACAATGTTCTTCCTTTTTTTTCTTTTGTACACCAGTACAACAATTTTATTCTCATTTATATTTACGACAACACATTACCAACAAAACTTTCAAAAAATCAAAGGCTGCCCAACAACGCCCCTTTTATTAATGCCGCTCTTAATAGTCTTAGAAATTCAATTTTAAAGAAATTCAAAGGCTTTGGAGTGATCTTAGAGGGGAAGAGACACATCAGGATATGTACGCTGACGATATTACCATAATGCTAGAAGCTAAGTCTGAGAGACAACTGATTAAGCGTATTGAAGTGGTTCTGGACTATTTCAAAAATATGAGAAGAAGTCTGGATTAAAAATCAATAACAAAAAAACAGCTATTTTACCTTTCGGGAAGTGGAGTCCTGGAAAACAATTAAAAATTGCTGGCTGCTCGATCATAGACTCTATCTAGGTTCTCGGGATTTCATGGGACAGACATGGATCATCTTCTTCTAATTGGACTTCACTTAAATACTATGTGGATTCTACAATCTCATCGTCAAGAGGGTTCAATCTCCAGAAGAGGATCGATATATTTAACTACATTATAACACCGAAAATTTTATACAAAGCAACCACGATTCCCTGGCTTGCAGAAAAAGTTTTAAATGAAGAAAAGTTCTGGCTCAACAAATTATTCCACAAATTTTACATATCTTCAATAATAAGACCTAGATCTCTTTTAGGAGGAGGGCTATCTCTTCTCAAGATAATTTTACCCAAAATCTACCGCAAGTTTTTATAGACATCTCTTGCCGTCCTGGAATTGAATGGAGGGCTACATTTTCTGTAGATCCCATTTACACGTGGCTTATGCTTGGCACAAATAGTATTAATTCCCATTTAGAAGAATTTTCCCCTGGATAGCGTCAGCTCATAGAGTTTTATGGAGTGGAACTCCTTCATTTAAAGCCTCTTCGACCATTGACGTGATTCACCAAAATCGGAATAAGAAATTTTACTTTAAAAATCTTTTACATCCTAAAAAATTGGAACTTGTCGCTCTTAAAAACAAAATTTTATCATTACATGATTTGGAAGGCACCATTTTTAATTGTGGGAAATTTTATTACCCTCTGAAAAAATCTGCTTTAGAACATCAAGTACCACAGCCTTGGCACTTGAAAATGTCATTTGAAGACAACTACAAAAGTGAGGCTGTGGAAATATGTAATAGATTTATTACAAAGCTAAACCTTCCATGCTCCTGGGAAAAAAGAATTATGTCCTCTATGACAAAAATTAAGGACCCCAAGAAATTCACAGCGCAATTACAAATTTTAAATGACTGTATTTACTTCAATGCTCCGTGCAAGGATTGCGGAAAAATATTTAACTCAGTTATTCACGCATTTGCTTAATGCCAGGGACTTCGCTTCCTAAGGAAAATAATTACCCTCAACATTGCCAACGTGCGTGAAAACTTCGTGACACCGTTGATTCGGTTTGGAGTTACTTCGAATTTTTTGAAAGCCTCTCTGAAAACGCTTGCCCTTGAAATGGCTATTTCAAATTGTAAAAGCAGGATTGCAGAAAAACTGGCCATCGGAATACCGGTCTAGGTGGAAGAATTTCGGGCAATTCTAATATCAACCTCTGCAAGATATTCGGCTTTTAGTATCAAAATTCCAAACGTGGACGATTCATCGTGGGAATATGCGGGAAATATAATCAAGTATTATCCCTCCAAACACTACAAGAAATTTCAACGCTGGCTATTACGAATACACAAAAAGGTTTTAAAGAAGTAAATATTTTTAATTAGTCTTTTTAATACAAATTTTTGTTGTTTTGAAATTTATAATGGTTTTTTATTTATATAAAATTAGAAAGTATGTTTTATGTGATTTTGTTGTTTGTTTAATGTTTGTTTGTTCATGTTTTTTATATAGTTGTGATACATTGTTAGGAATTTTGTTGGACTTTGGTTTAGAGTATTAATTTTGATCTATAATGTTTAATTTTATATATTGTTTTATATAACTACTCTAAATAAATAAAGTCAAAAAAATCAAACTTTATAATTAATTTTAAATAAAACATTAACATTATAAAATGTAGGGGGGAAATTTGTGGGGGGCTCCTAAGATATTGTGAAAAAATAAATTTGTATTAATAAAAAACCATTAAGTAAAGATACAATATACAAAGGACAGCAATTATGTCCATAGTTATTTTATAAAGGTCTTTATTATAACTGTACTATAAAATATACAATAATAAATAAAATATAGGTAAATTGTGTACATGGTACATAAATAAACATTATAGTTTAAAATAAAACCTCTATTCATAAAACGTGTACTAACATAACTTTAAAAAAACACCAAGTAAATAATAAACTATAATGAACACAACATATAAATAAATACAAACGAGTACAAACAAAACTTCAAGAACACAAATAATCGAGGATCGAGGCCGAGAGGCCTAAACCCTTTTTTCTTATTTTCCTTTCGTTGTTGCCTCCTCGTCTGTTGTTGATGCCTTGAGGCGGTGGGTTGAGGAGTTTTTTGATGTGGGCTCTTTGGAGTGAATTCCTGGAGGAGTAGTCATAATTGTCGCCTTGTGCCCCTGTGAACTTTTCTCCCTTGTTCCGCCACTCTCGCTTGAGGTGCTTACGGAAGGCGATACGCTCCGTTTGGGTATCCAGCGCTCAGGATCGGGCTCCACGTTGGGGTTGTAGTAGTTTTTTTATTGTTCTATCGACTATTTCTTTAAAATTTGGGGGTATGGAGATTCTTTCTGTTCGAAATTTGTATATAAAGAACTGGGTCTTTGCCATGATAAAATTAACTTCTTCCTGATGCAGACCGCTATAAAAGACAACAAAGCCTGTACGCCGCAATTGTAATCCTAAAAACTCGTTAAAAGTATAATGAAGATAGTCTAAAACCTCCCCTATCTGTGTACACTCTAAAAGGAAATGTTTTGATGTCTCCAAACAGTTCTTACAAAAGAAACAATATCTTTATCAAATAGTTTCGATCGGATGGCTTGGAGTTGATAAAAGAATTTACTTTATTGTCTTCATTGGATGGTGGCTTAGGATATAAACTGCTGAATCATTCTTATATCCAAAATGGAAATCGTTGAATATTACTCTCATATTTGATTATTATAAATTGGAAACACATAGCAATAAATAATATTAAATGTTAATGTATTTGCTTTACTTTAAAGGAAGGTGTTTGCTTATACATAAATTTAATAAGAATTGAGGCCATAAAGAACATCCTTTTTTTGCATCGTCATTCTTTGTTAGATATCAAACAGAAGATGATCTGTAAAATTAATGAGAATCAATACTATTTACCTAGCCTATAATGAGTTGCATCTCTCCCCAAAAAAAATAAAGTTTTCTTAAGTAAAGATTTGTTTCTTCAAATGGCAATCATCAAAATGTACTTGGGCCATGCATTTAGGTGTCTGCCTTATATATATATATATATATATATATATATATATATATATATATATATATATATATATATATATATATATATATATATATATATATATATATATATAATATATATATGGATATGAAGAAGCATTCAAGGGATCTGCTGCTCTATTGGTGCAGCCAGATGAATGATAAAAACAATTTAACTTTGATTACATCATTATTAGTCGATGTCTCTTCTATGCTTTATGTAACATTAATTTCGGGTACGGTTACTTTGATCTCCTACCTGAGCTACAAACAAAGAAAAACCACACTTCAACACGGCCATCGTGCTAACATCCCTCACAAACCTCTCTATTATTGTACTTATTATAGAAGAAGAAGGAAAAAGTATTCGTCATCCAGAGTGCTCCTGCCTTGTTCTTATTATTGTTATTGTTTACATTGATTCATCATTGATTGGGATCAAATTTCTCGAATGGGAGTGGACGGGTGGCATGATTCCAGTCATTATATTTGCCCCGTCTCGTCTCATCCTCCTCCTCAATGATCGGAGGAGGAGACGAGACGTTTGGGAGCTCCTTCATCAATGTGGTCGCTCCTAGCACTGACTCGGCTCATGAATATGTTCAACGGTGCTCGCGGATCCAGATCCTTCTATAATAAGAACAAAAATAGAGAGGTTTGTGAGGAATGTTAGCACGATGGCCGTGTTGAAGTGTGGTTTCTCTTTGTTTCTAGCTCAGGTAGGAGATCAAAGTAACCGTCCCCTTAATTTCTGTAGAGACTTAAGATTTTAGATGTAATGTCTTTGCTTTAGAGAAAAGTCTATATGTAAGTATAAAAATAAATTTTTTTAAAAATATATGTATGGAGTTTTATGTTACATAATACTTTTTAAAATGTAATGTTTAAAATAAATTTCCGAGGCCTTACATTCAAAAATCGAACGGAGTTGCACAAAATAAATCATCGGGACTGAAACAATTTTGAGGAAAATAAATTAGATACTAGTAACATTTATTCTTTAGTCTCTGAGTCTGGGGGGGTCAGGGGGGAATATTGAAAGTTGTCGAGTCCAAAGCTGATGAATACTCGAGATTGGCTCCTATTTCTAAGTTTTTTAAAGGTACGTAGTTAATTTATCAAATTTTTCGATCTCATAATTTTTTAAGTAAAAATATATAATTTATGATTTATAATAATTTATACAATTTTTATTTGATTGTGAATATGTTCCAATTTATTGAAAGCGTTAATGACCCAAACAAGAAAAATATATGTATGTAATTTGTGGTAAATATGTTATGCCAACGAAGTATTCCAAATTCACAGTAAAATGACTTTTTTAAATTCTTTATCATTTTAATAAAATTCATTTAAGAAGGTACACATATGTTTTTTTGCATGTTATCTTACATATGATGCAAGGTAGTCAAGTGCCTGCATAATTTATATGCAAGAGAAATACGCATATATTATGCATTAAACATGGGGCTTCTTCTCATTTTCTTTGTGAAGGCTTTGATGTGAATTGTGTTTTTATAACTTTTCATTATTTTATCGCTCTCAATAGCAGATGCTTTGTTTGCAATCATTTTTGGATAGTGAAAAATGAATAAGATTTTCATACCTTCATTAACATTCGAAACATTTGCTTTTATTCGATTCGCATTTCTTCATAATAAATTTAATACGTCAATTTAATACACATTTTTTTTATTCACAGTTCAGATCACATGATTACAAAAAGTTAATTTTTAATAAAACACTAAAAATAAAACACAAATTTTTACTCATAAGCTAGCATTGCATCATAAAAATATTTATTTTGATTCGTTAAAAAGCTTTTTAACTTTCTCGTTCAAGAATTACATTTCTTTTTGAGTTATGTATAAAGCTATAGGATTAAAAATGAACCCATATAAATATTTACTAAGAGGAGAATGATGTTCCGGATTGCAAACTTGTGCTTTTAAGAGGCAAACACTGAGCTTTCATATTATTTCATTTAAGAACCATAGAATATAAATATGTCTTAACATACAGTAATATAACATATCAAGTATAAGAGATATGTGATCTATAAATATATTAATCGATATTTCTATAAGGATATATTTCAATTTAAACTTAAAACGTAATTTAAGATTATGAAGAGTCAAGGGAGCGCGATAGCCGTGAGCACTAAGGCGTGTTCAACTCTCAATGTTGGGGCACAGGTCCGAATCCCAAGAGGGGATGGTCATTTTTGATCTACCTCATTGATAAGATCCTAGGTTCGAGTGACTAATTTTAATGCTAGTATGCTTATTTATATCGTATCGGATGCTATTTTATCGAAACATACAGGCAAAAAAAAAAGAAGAATCATTGTTTAAAAAATAATAAAATTCAAATCATGAGACACAAAATGATGGAAAGAATTTCCATTCACAATAATACTCTTAGAACTTTTAAAAAGGGACCTCGAAGTGTAACCGTCAAACGCTCATTGCATGCAATTCAATTGTGTTATTATTATTGTTATTATTTATGCAATAACCCTAATCGTTTATGAAGATGAGGGAGGCATTTCCAAAGAGAGAAATTATTTGAATTGGCTCGAAAGACTATTTGGATATGTATTAACCTCATTTAACCTCAGTCCTTGCCAAATTATGAATATTTTTTATGCCCTTGTAATATGTATGTTCCCTTTTATATTTATGTTCGTGTGGAATCTTCTATATGATGGTTCAAGGTTCCTCTTTTAGATCTTATCATCATGCATTTAAGAAAACCCATAACACCGCTTATTCTATTTAAAAATCGATAAAAACTATGAAACATCCTTTGATCCAAGGAATACGTGATGAATGAAAAAGCTGTAAATCAATAAATCGTTCATTTTTTGTAGGCGGTAACATTTTGCTACATAATAGAAAGACTTATGCTGCAGCGAGATACTGCTGAAACAGTTATTTTATTACAAAAATTGACATTGTTGTATAGTTTTTTTTCATCTGTACCTTTCCATTAATAAATATATTGTTACTTTTCCACATAATTATTTGTCGACACATGTTCTAAATAAATATTATTACCTCCGCGAAGAGGTTTGTTTTTCACTGGCTGTTAGTTTGTTGGTTTTTGTTGGTTTGTCAGCCTTCTGACGGATTTGGTAAGTTGTTAAGAGTGTATCGTGACGAATTGCTTGCCATAGTGTCGCTGTGAGGTGAAATGTCTTTCTCCGGGGGACACCGCCTCCCACATCGTGAAAAATCTCATGAAGGTTTGCAAGTTTATATATGCTTAGTTATATATGAGTTTATATAAACGCCAAGAAATAAAAAGAAACATAACTTATACAATGGCGAAAGTACTCTTGTCATAAATTAATATATTAATTATATTCCGCATATATGTAGAGGAAGGGATTTGACCTCGCCTTCATGGATTTATTTATATGTATTTCTTTATAAACGGCAAAGTCTCTTGCTCACATAATTTTAATACTTATTATTGAATATATCATGTTTTGACAAATATGAAATTTGTTACTTAACAATTTAAAATAGAAATTAAAACCAAATACTTTTTATGCCTCTTAGGTTCGATGGGACTGCAATATCCGACTGGATATAAATAAGCATACTATTATGTAAATTAGACCATGGAGCCCAGGAATCTCATTTTTCAATTTGGTTGACCAAAATTGACTTTCCCCTCTCGGGAGTCGAACACCCTTTCAATGATATAATTAATTTTAGAAGAACTTTGGTTGTTTCTTTATCTCAGTGGAGATATGGATAAGAGATTATCTCTAAGGGGTTTAAAAATGGTAAAACCAAAAAAAATATACTTTTTTCGGAAACAAACAGAATATTATGAACAAAAAACATATTTGGTTTGAAAATTTAACTCTTTCTATTTACTGTTCTCCATGCATCCTAATAATCAATGATATCAATAATATTAGAGAAATGTAGTCATTAGCCCAATAGATCTTCAAGATATAATGTAAGCCTTGGAGCAAATTATCAACATGTTATTTCTTTACTTAAAAGCACAAATTTCATTTAACAATGAACATATTAGCCTATTTAGATATCAAAGTTCATTATCACATGCTTGCTTTTTTAACTCCTAAAATTCTTACGAACATTAAACAAACTGCAACCATTCTTTTATAGATTGACTTTTATATTATTTGTTTAACTAATAGGTTATAAAACATAATTAAATTTATTGCAAGTATCTAGATACTTCATTATTAACAAGATAAGTAGTGTCAAAGTTATAGAGTTTACGGAAAGATAAAAGTAATCTAGGTATATCGACAAATCAACTTTCAATAAGTAAGATTTCTGTTGAAAAAAATATATACAAAAACCACATCTTCATGTTGCCCCTAAATAATTCAACGACAGCGCATAAAAGAAGAAAATTAATACTGAAGGAGGTATTGTTTCACTGGCTGTTGGGGTTGTCAGCACTCAAAAAGTACGTACGGATTCAGATAAACTTTGTGGAGTTGTTGGAATGCCAAAAGGAACAAGGTATTAAGATGCAAAACTAATAAATAAATTTCAAGTTAGCCTACTCTGCAAAAATATGTCGCTTGCTGTAAATCGGGTGTTGGGAGCGTCTTCCTCTCGGAATTTCCGTCGAAGGGAACCCTCCCCGTCCCTCTACGCCGCCCCAGGCGTGAAAAATCCGCTCGGAAGTTTCATAAGGACCCCGTGACGCGGAGGGCACTCTCTGAGTGTATATGCCTCTAGTTTGAAATGCATCACATTGTACTAAATGAATAATATAAACTTTTAGTTACCTCTAAGCAATATGATATAAACATAAAAGATTTCAACTATTCAAGGATGAAAGTTCTTGGCATTTATGTATTTTTTAGCATTCTTATTGGAATTTTAATATTAAAACTATTTTGATCGGGATTTCCCTAACGTAAAATTTCAAATATCCAACATACCATCAATAAACCTGATCCTGAAAAATTGACAAATGGCAAAAAATATTTTATTTTTTTATTTTTATATTATAGCGTGGATATATATATATATTAGATATATATATATCTATATATATATATATATATATATATATATATATATATATATACAGGGTTAGCCGAATTAGTGAAACATCGGATTGTAAGTGCAATATCTTTCTTAATATAACTCTGAGAGGTTTTATTAAGATCTAAAATTATATGGCAGGGACTTTCTTACATCTGCTATGTTGTTTTCATCACTTTTTGTGGAAAAACAACGACGAAATGGACCTTTAAAACAAGCGAACGGCCGTCCTCAAGTTGTGGACTCTGTCCAGTCCCACAAGACTATCATGAACATGCTTGGGGTAAGCCGTACAGTCATCTGGCGTACCAAAAAAGTTATCAAAGAGACGGACAAACTCACAAGGAGGCCTGGACAAGGAAAGAAGCGATCAGTGAAAACACCAAGGCTGAACAAGACCGTCGCCGGCAAGATACTTCGTAACCGTCTGCTCCATGAATAAGATGGCTCAGGAGTACGATGTATCTGCAAGGACATTCGGGAGGGTGGTCAAAACTGACCTAGTCATGAAGCCGTTCATGTACAGGAAGATGCATCTACTAAACGAGGTCACCAGGATCAAGAGGAAGGCAAGATCAAAATTACTGCTCAAATGGTACACAGACAACCAAAGTTGTGATCTTCTATGATGATAAACTTTTCGAGACCACAAATAAATTCAATCTTCAGAATGATCGAATATTGTGCAGGGATGCCTCAAAGATCCAGAGAACACCAGAAACGTTACCAGATGCAGAAGCCGGCATCTGTGATGGTCTGGGGGGCAGTGGACTCCAATGGTAAAAAATCACCTTGCTCCTGATTCCAGACGGTGTTAAAATCAACAAGATCGTTTACTTGGACTTTCTGAAGACCAAAGTATTCCCGTGTATTCATGAAGAGTTTGGTGGACTCCTGTTTGCTTCCAGCAAGACGGAGCTCGGCCATACTGCAAAGATTGTGCAGGACTGATGTGCAGCCAATTTCACAACTTTTGGAGCAAGGAGCTTTGACCTCCCTCATCTCCTGATTTGCAACTCCCTTGACTTTGCCAAATAGATGATGGTGAAGAGAGAGGGCAATGCTGAAGCTAGGATCAACAAGGACCAGCTGATAGCCGCAGCTTAGGCTGCCTGGAACAAGATTCCCGAGAAGATTGTGCGTAATAGCTACAATAGTGAGGCCAAGAGACTTATGGCTTTAGTTCGTGCAATTGGTGGATATGTGAAATAATTTGAAATAAATATTTTGAAGTTATTTCTTGTCAACCAAATTTACAAATAATATATTTTCTAATTGCGTATTTTGGGAGCTATTACCTTATTTCCATGTTTCACTAATTCTGCCTAACCTGTATATTATATATATTATAGATTATCGTAATATAGATAGATAGATAATAGATTAGAGATAGATAGATAGATATAGATATAGATATATAGATAGATAGATAGATATAGATAGATAGAGATAGATAGATAGATAGATAGCTCATATAATAATCAATCACTATTTACTTGTATAAATATAAAGTATCTATCTCGAACCAAAAATGCACTATGTAATCGGATTTACAAAGTTATACAATATATTATTGAACAATAATGAGTACCAACTTACAATTAATTCAGCGTATACAAACGTGATATGAGACTTTCTTATATATTTCCATATGTTAAAATTGCCTTATTTTTATTTTCAAGGATTGGTTAATCTAGATAGATAATCAAGGGATTCAGTTTATTTTAAATAAAAGCTTGCATTTTAAATATGAAAGAAATGAATAAATGACCATTATGAGACATTTTTTCTGTTTATTAATAAGTCAGGAAGCATTATGTTTTGTTGTTCTCATGTCATGCAAAATATATTAGTATACGACTTCAAAACTAGTGGTTCTTAATTATATTCCACATTCTGTGCATTTTACGCTAAAAATTTAAATAACTTAAGAAATCTTTAATTTGCCACAAATATGTATTCTGGTTATTTAATCTGATATTTTCAATCTCTTCTATTTTTCAGGCCTTGTTCGTACCGTGACGGAAGTCATCTGAGCCCCAATACTCAACCCTTCATAGTCTACCCTCACCCAAATACAATCAGCGAAGGTATCTATTTTTATATTAATATTATAAAAATTTGGTGCTGTTCGTAATTAAATTTTAGATAAATTAGATGTAGATATAGTGAAAGAAATATTTTTTTAGTTTAGCACAAAATAATTACTCACTGCTGCACCAAATATATTTCAATACATTTCAAGAGCGATATATCTTTAATTCATATGGAGATAAATAATTATATCTTTGTAAACGAATAGAGTTGTGCCTCAAAATAAAAAAATCCTCTTATGTATTATTAAACACAATAAGAATAATGAACTATGCCTCGTACGAGGCATTTGCTCCGTAACTAGTCCAGCTCATAGAGATATAAGATATAGAGCTGTATTCCCTTCATAACAAAGAGAACATCGTTCAGATGTCGCCTGTGACCAATATACATAAAGTAATTTGCGAACTACGTAATCGTAAGTTGATCATAGAGATAGAAAGATTGTTGACGTATGCCTCTGAA